>PVLD010000501.1:0-277379 GCA_004027595.1 Dinomys branickii
AAAATCCAATATCCATTCATGATTTTTTTAAAAAAATGAAGAAACTCACTATAGAAGGGCCTTATCTTAATCTGAGAAAGGCCATTTATGACAATTATACTGCCTACATCATATTAAATGAGGAAAAACTGAAGTCACTGAGAAAGAAATTAGGAAAACAATATCATTCACAATAGCACCAAGAAAAATTAAATACTTAGGAAATAACCTAACCAAGAAAGTGAAAAAAATACACTACTCTGAAAAAGAAGATTGAAGAGGACATGAGAAAATGAAAAGATATCTCCTGCTCCTGGACAGACAGAACAAATACTATCCAAATCGCTATCATTTCAAAACCGATATTGTATATAGATATAATGCAACCCCAATTGAAATACCAAAAGCATTCCTCACAGAACAAGAGAAAACAGCCCTAAAATGTATGCAGAACTGGAAGAGACGCAGCATAGCACAAGCAATCCATGGCGACGAAAACAAAGCAGAAGGCACCACATTCGCAGACTTCAAGTTACACTACGAAGTACAGTGACAAAAATAGGACTGAAGTGACACAAAAACAGACATATGGATCATAGTGTAACACGATGAAAGTTGAAGAAACAACCCCAGGCACATTAAGTCCCCTGATCTTTGACAAAGGAGCCAAAAGAATACACTGGAGGGAGGGAAGATTGCCTGTTAGAACGGGACAAGTTCTGTTCATGGAGTCCATCTTTAAAGCAAAACATTCCAAACTGCTTTCAGTACAAAAATTATGAGAACAAAATTTGAGAATATAAATATGTATCTATACACACACACACTACATATACTTGCAGTGTGTAAATCACAACCCAGGCACTCACTAGCTACATTGCCTGAAGCAAGTTTCTCAGCCTTTCTTAGACCCAGTGTCTTCATCAATAAAAATGATTCAATGGGCCTTGCTCACAGGTGATGTGATGAGTCACTGAGATTTGCTATCAGTGCAATCTTAGTTTCCCCTCCCCACTACTTTTGTCTTAGCAGCTGAAGCCTTTAATTAGGGTGTTCACTAGTGACCACTGTCCTGCATAGACTCACACACACACACACACACACACACACACACACACACACACACACATACACACACGCCCATCCTTCAGCTCAACAGAAACATTTCAGAACCGCTTGCAGGAGGTCACCGTGCTGCTCTTTCCTGAAAAACAAAGCCCTTGCTACAACCTGTCCCTGACTTCTCCTTCACCATATTTACTGAGATGTGTAGAGCTGGCTGTATTAAAAGAAATGTTCCCAGCAGTAAAGGTGCCAGCTTTGCATGCATCAAAACTATCCGTGCATTGCTAATTGGAGGCCTCTGTGCCTGGTATGGCTGTAAAGTTTCCTCTCCCCGTGCACTCTGCTGGACCCCCACCCACCTCCTTGGTTGATACGAAGAAGAGCCATGAGCTTCTGGAGAGTAGGTCTTTTGTTCCACAGAGAACGCTGGGTCATCCCAGAGCTCCTCAACAGCAGGATATTCTCTCTTTGTCTTTCTTTGGCATCTTTGTGCCATATTTCCCAGTGGGTTAGATTAGTACCCTTCTTAGGGGATTCGGTAAATGTTCAAAAGACAAAATAAGAAAGCCAACAGTAACAGAGTTTCTGCTTCGCATGAGTGAGGTCCTGAGTTCAAATCTTCAGCACCACAAATGAAAAAAGAAAAGTATTTGTAAAAAGGCTTTTAAACAACAACAAATTTAATGCAAAGATCTTCATTGGGTTTATTTACAATCAGGGACTGCAGCACATAAAAGTTGAACAGCTTTGCTTTACAGATGGAGAAAAGTTGAAGAACACAAAGACCGAGAACAAAGTCTAGGTTGGTCATTGCAAAGTTTCTTTCCTGGTAAAGCAGAGATAGGCCACAAGAAAGACAGGAAAATACCTGATTGGTTAACATCAGGTTACTTTCTGATGAGCATTATAGCAGATGAGCACTACCATGTCCACAGAAACGAGTCTGCTCGAGAAATGTGCTTATTATCTCTCTTCCTGGTTTCTCAGGTCAGGTAACAATTGGTTTGATGACATGAAACTTGAGAATGAGGCACTTCGTTTGGACTCTCAGTCTGGTCAGTGGAGCCCACCTCAAGAACCAGCCTGAAACAAAGGCCTCCTGCACAAGACCTCCAATCCCAGTTCTTGGGTTGTTTCTGCCCCTTTCCCTCTGCCTCTCCTCAGCCCTAAGCAGGCTGCTGGGGACCACCTCAGGGCCCTCGTTTCTCCACAGTCTCACTCTAGTCTTTCCATCTTCCTCCTACCCCATCACACCCCTGGCTCCCTGCCCTCCACACTTAGAAGGACCAGGCTAGAGTAGTTTTGGTCTATGATTCCCTCTTCTCAGAACTACCCATGTGCATGTGGGAAAGAAAAAATTGGGCGAGAGTTAAACAGGTAAGTAAATATTTACTAAATACCCTTCTCATTTCTCCTGTTCAGGTGTGAGTGCCTAGTCCATGCCAAGTACCTTGTTAGGTCTTGCAGATAAAAAGGCTAAGTATCCTCTGCCCTCTGTGAGTGAGGAAAAACAGGCAAGGGAATAAATAAGTACTAGTCACTGTAACAAGTGCAATAATGGACACATGTCCACGTCTGAAGGCCACACATGAGATGCCTACGTCTCCACTGCTTGGAAGGGAGTGAGTGGACCAGAGAAAGCTTAAACATGAGATGATGCATGAAAAGGTCATGGAGGGGGGACAAAAGAGGGAATGGCACTACAGAAGGAAGAAGGGGTAAATGGAGAGACCAAAACTAGCCTGGGTAGTTAGAAAATCAACCTACTGGATCAGAAACTTCAGGAAAAGTAGGGAAATCAGAGTAGACAGTTGTAGGTGGGAGATGCACAGGTCTCTGGTGCTGTGTACATATGCACAGGGGAGGAGGAAGTTAACCTTTCTTATCCATCCTGGGGAGCCTTTATAGCGCATTATGGGAAGGGATGACCCTGACTGATCTGTGTTTAAGATACTCATTGGGGGTGGGTAGGGTGAATTAGGGTCCATCTCTGAGAGAGGGATGGGGCAGGGAAGCTGGCAGTTCAGCTAGCTCCTGGGACCCACGCCAAGGGTAAAAGAAGACTGAAGGTCAATTGGCCTGGGGGTTTGCTTTTCTCAGGCATCCCAACCAATCACTGCTAAAATCACCTAGTATTGCACAGTACAATGTCTGGCAGGGGCGGATTGGCAGTTTTCCATCAACAGGAAAATATTTCCAGGAATGCCTTTGTCTGCTGCCAGCCTTTCTCCAGATCACCCTCCAGCTACAGGGCTGGCCTGGCCCACGTTCTGCAGAGGGTGGGGCGGGCTGGGCTGGGGAGTGTGGCTGCTCCTTCCCTGAGCCACTGTTTCTACCACTTATTTATCTAGATCTCCATCCTCAACAGGGTGTTGTGCAGAAAGGACTCTTGTGAAGGGGCAAATTGGATGCCCAGAGTTGGTCCACCTCAGACAGAATGCTCCCAAGGGGATGCCTGTGTGTTGCCAGCTGGCCCTCTCAGACATTCCTGCCCCACTTCTGGCAGCCCAGACGCGGGATGCTGGAGTGGGAACCTCAGTACTTCATCTTCCTAAGACATTGCTTGGGAAGTTTCCTCCTTTCCAAATCTTTTCTAGCACCTGGTTCACTCCTCTTAGAATGGGAATGGCTGAATCATGATAAATAGTCATTTTGGGACAATGGGGGGGGCAACAGTCATTCCTGAATCCCAACCTGTGACAGCTAATTTACGTGTCAGTTTGGCTAGGCTATGTTGCCCTGTTATTTGGTCAAGGCTAAATGTTGCCATGAAGGTATTTTTAAGGTGTGATTAAGAGTTAAATCAGTAGGCTGAGTGAAATATAAAGTTGGCGGGCCTTGTCCAGTCAGTTGAAGGCCTTCACAACAGTTTCCTGAAGAGGAAGTAGGCCTCAAGTATGCAACATAGAAAACAGATTGGAGGTTCTGGTCGATCTGGCTTGCCCTGTAGATTTCAGACTTACCAGACTGAAAGATTTCACAAGCTGATTCTGTGTGTGTGTCCGTCTGTCTGTCTATGTGTGAATGTATACATTATTGGTTCTGTTTTTCTGCAGAACCCTGAATAATACACTAACATACTTAGAGTTCTTCATTTCCACAATTTATACATGGTCAGTTCTATGTTTAATGGTTCAACATGGCTAAAATAAACAATGGTGACCCCGTGGGGAACCTGGGGACTGACAGATGTTCTTGGATCTGATTCTTCAAAAGAGAGAGTTCGTAGAGCCCTCAGGCTCCTCATTTCCCAAGCAGGAGAAACCTTTTGTCCTTACGTGAAGGTGCGACTGGAGGATGCTTCTATCATGTTAGTGGGAAATGACAGGCTCTGGGCCCCAAATTTCTATTCTGCAGGGTCAGCTCAAAGAAGCAGCAAGGCTGACAGGTGTGCTGCCCGCGCCTGTCTTCTTTCGCTCCCTGAGGCAGGGTGAAAGGTGGTGTCTCAAAAGACACTTTAAATATTTATGAGTTACACTGACTGCTCAAATGGAAAGAGATGGAGCATCTCCTTGTCTTCTCCTAATGGGGCATTTCCAATCACCTGCGTCACATCTGAGCCCCATAATTAACTCTGCGTCATCGGGCCGGGGTCTCCACTGGCCGGTATGGTTTTTGGAGGCTGCTGCCATTTTCCGCACGCACTACGCACAGTCAGTCAATGCTTTGTGGAAGGGCGGCTGAGAACAATGCAAGTGGGGGTGGGGGCTCCTAAGTCAGAAGCACTTTGACCCTCAGGGCCTTTCTTGATGCTCTGAGTTACCCCACAGGCAGAGAGCAGCTCTTATGGCCCCACTAAAAAGCTGGAGCCTGAGGTACAGAGAACGAGCGGCGCGCTCAGGTTCTCCGAGGCGGTAAGCAGTGCTCCCAGCACTGGCATCCAGGCTTCAGGCTCCTTCCTACTCCTCATCCGTTGCCACTTCACGTTCCTGCTGGTCTGGATTTCAGTGATTCAAAAGTCTCCACCATGGACCCCCATTTCCTTTTAAATTACTCCTAAAAATGCCCATTAAAAGGCATCGATCACACGTAAAACATTCAGGATATTAAAGAAATAATAGAAACTCCTCCTCACTCACAGCTGGGAATTGAGATGCTTTCAAAGGGCACTTGTACAGCTCTTCACTGAACAACTACTACGAGGAAGTCACGTTGGGGTCCGATGGGGAATAGGACACACCTCTGCCATCTAATCGCGGGTGTCCTCTCCTGGGGGAGCTGTGTTTGGAGAGTGCTAGAATACCTAGAATAGCTATTACATCGGAAGGATGTGAAGGTCAGGTAAGGTGGTCACTCTCAAGTCAGGAAAGACAAGAAAAGTTAACTGAGATAATGCTCAGACTAGGGTGTAAATTGCCAGTAACAATAGTTTGTTTTCCTTCCATGGCTTTAGGGGGGGTTACTCATCTTCTGTTTTCTGCACGTTTGCTAGGTCGTAATACAGGGAAAGTGGAATTGTGCATATGGTCATGGAGAAAAGTGTAAGCACTCTCTTTCCAGGTCTCTACCAAGTGTTACTGGGTTGGTGGAAATGTTTTGCCTCTGAGATCTCCGTATCCCTGTGAGGGCTATCGCTGAAGGTCTGTGGGTGAAGACTTGGCTGTGGAGCTAGTTTGTAAGTTACTTTCCAAGAGCAGCATGAATGATCCTGCCTGATAGACAAGGACACGTTCTCTTGCAAGAATGGGAGCACCTCAGGCTAAATCTTACCTTATTCCTATTGGGTCTAATGAACACTTAGGGTCGACTGGAGAGTAGAGATTTCAGCACACATTTGCTTACTTCCAGGAATCCCCAAAGCAGCCTTAATCCTATCCTGAGGACCTTTGGCTCAGCATAGCTTTTCTTCCTACGCAGCACTGTCACCTGCTGGATAACTTGTCACATTGCAGTTGCTCACTAATGGTAATGTCTTTGATTATTTGGCAGAGATAGAATCCATATATTCAGATTCCTTAGGTAAGGTTGAACTTTATTTTTGCTTTGTAAAGTTTCTTCTCACACATAAAAATGTAATAGAGTTGATATTATGAGTATGCAAAAAACAAAATACGTGTGGCTGTGTGCGCATGAGTGCAAGAAATTCAGGGTCATTCGGGTCCAGGAAGCTCTGTAAATAAATGAATGTGGGGGTGTTACACCAGGATGAAATTATGCGGAGGTCGAGGCCAGACAAAGCCAGGCTTTAGGCACTTTAAAAGAGATCACAATGCAGTTGATGGTCTCATTGTAAACTAATTGTTTGTTATAACAACTCAATTCCAATGATAGCTACAGGAAAAAATAAATGAATGTTGCCACCATTAACCTAGTTTAGTCTCTTTGTCTTCATAGTCAAGAAAATTGTCCCTTCTGAAAATTAGAATCAATAACTTGCCTTTTCAATGGTTTAGGCTGACCACCTAAAGCAACGGTCCCCACTTACCCTCTTACAGAGGAAATACCCTCTCTGCAGAATCACAGCCTAGGAACGTAAGTCTGAAACTAAGCTTGTATTTACTTCTTCTTTAATAACCATTCCAAAGTATTCTGGTTTGGGTCATGTTTAATGAGGTGAGGGTGAAAAAGTTCATTCTTGCCCACAGGAACTGTTATATAAAATGAGGTCATAGAAAGTCTGAAAAAACACAAAAGATGTTCCACAGGAACGCGTTTCCATTCTTGTTGGGCGGTGCTCTTCTTCCTGTCCACTCTGTGGGGACTCACTTCTCCCACCCATCTCCTAATCTCTCCCAGTACTGCATACGGTGTGGCAGCCCTGGGGGGTGTTCAGTTCATACCTCCTTCTAGCCGACGGACCAAGCAGGTTAGGGGGAACTGGGTACAGCAAAAGGGAAGTGAGCACAGTCTCATCTTATGCAGATATTACCTGAAATGAAAGATGACTTTGTTTGTTTGTATGTTTGTTTGGAATTTCTTTTATTGCTGTATGCTAGGTAAGTCCTGTACCAATGAACCATAGCCCAAGACTGGGAAATAATTTCCACAGCATCAAGCACTTTTAAAAGCAGTTATGTGGATCAGACGGGCAATAAGCCCATCAGTTCCTTAGGAAGGTGACAAGTGTAAAGGAAAAAGTAAGGGTGTGGACTTGGGCAGACCCTCTTTCACAGGAAACTGTTCTTCAGTCTCTCTATGTGTGTGGCATAGAACCTTCTCAGCCTCAGTTTTCCCTTGTACAGACCAGAGATAAAAGTACCTGTCTCTGGACATGGAGAGGATGTGCTGAGCTAACACGTGAGACCTTGCTCCATTCCAGTCTTTTCACAGGAAATGCTGTTTGCTCTCCTTAGAGGACCCAGGTGCCCTGCCCTTACTCAACCCCTACACACAGGTGTATAACATACATACATACATACATACATACATACATACGTACATCCTCCCACACCCCTAAAAATGCCCTGCAGTCAGCTTTCCATCACTGTGACAAAATACCTCAGATGAACGATGTAAAAAGAGGGAAGGTTTATTTAGGCTCACATTTTCAGACATTTCAGTCCATGATCACTTGGCTCCATTCCTTGGAGCCTGTGAGCAGGTAGAACATCATCAATATGGCAGAAGCACATGGTAAAGGAAGCTGTTCATATCACGGCAGCCGGAAGAAAAGGGGCACAGGGCTTCAGTATCACATGGAAAGGCAGGCACCAATGATCTACTTCCTCCAACTAGGTCCTACTTCCTGATGTTTCTATCAGCTTTCAAGAGCACCATGGTCTGGAGACCAAGGCTTCAACACTTGGACCTGTGGGGAGCACTTACTCCAGATGGCAACCTCCGCCTGTGTATTTCTTTTATAGCAAATATTAGGCCAATTGCAACATTCCATTCATGCTACAATTTATTGAGAACTTCTCTTATGATTTTCCAATACTTCTTTTCCATTAAGACATCAGTGGCTGATCTTTGCAATAACTTTTAGCTGCTCGCCCATTCCTTTCCAAACTGAATTTTTATAGTGATCACATCCTCAAGTGAATGGGATGGAGTCTCACTCAGGCATCAGCCCATTCAGGACAGAGTTACGGAGAGACACGGAGGTGAGAGAACCTTGCCAGAACCACTAGAAATCTATGTCCTGGGTGAGAAAAAATACCCTCACCTTTAGAAGCCTCTGGAACCAATGTTGGTCTCAACGAGAATATCAGTCATCATTTATTGAGACCTGAGTACATGCCAAATGCTATGTTATGAGATTTAAGTACCTTACAGAATGGAGTCATTCCAGCAAATATTATGTGTACTGAACCCATGAGAAAGTGGGAGCTTGAAGGATTCAATCACTCCTCCAAGGTCATATAGCTTGTACAACTGGAAAGTACAGAGCTTTGAACTCTAGTACTAGTGTGCTGTGGAGCCCTCGCCATTAGCAGGAGCCCTCTCAAGAGGCATTTCAGACAGTGGCGCCTGCATCCTCTGACTTCTTTTCCCATATGCCTCACCCCACTACCTTGACTCGAGGTGACGACAGTTTTCTGCCCAGGTGTGAAGGCTGACCTATCCAGTTCCACCCACCTAGGACCATGTCCTGGAGCTGCCTCTGCCTGCTAGGTCCCTACTCCACCCCAACGCCTCCCCGCTCATCAGCTGACCCATGCTAAGCAGAGAGTCAGTGTGAAGGCAATGCTTCCAGGACTGGGAGCCCTGGTATTGGCAACAGCTGTAGCTCATGAGATTGAGTGGGGGGGGGGGGTAAAAGGGGAGGGGAGAGACAGGGCTAGAACACAGAGGGCACCTGAGCACAGACACTCAGGCTGAGTTCAGAAAGCAGTGAGGAGTGACTTGATCAAATTGAGAATTAAAATATCACACTGGTAGTTTTAGTAGCTATGATTTCTCATTGTTTAGTCAACAAAAAATGTTGCAGGGTATCCATCTGGGTTGCCATCGAATACAGAGTAGTAAATTTACCTACAAGCTTAAGAATAGTTACTAGAAATCACGGAAGTTTAGAAACAAACATTCTACATTGTCTAAATCACTGGATCTTCATATTAGTGTTAAAAATGCCCCACCCTTTGTGAAACTGTTACTTTTAGGGACAACACGTTTTGACAAAAAATATGTAAGTACAAGCCACTCTGAGCCAGTCACGGTGGTGCCTACCTGTAATCCCAGCACTCTGGAAGGCTACGGTAGGAAGGTTACAAGTTCCAACCCAGTCTGGGCAACATAGCAACTTAGGGAGACTCTGTCTAAAAAAATAATAAAAAAAAACAAATAAAAAGGTCAGTGCAAAGGCCGTAGGTTCAGCCCACTATGAATACTATAATATTATAGGTAAAAATGTCCACAACATGCACAAAATTTTTTAAGGAAAATATTTATCTATATGTCTATGTACATATGTGTGTGATATACTTTCATTTAATAGTCTTTGTATACAAATAAAACTTTCAAGCTAATGATAAAAGTAAAATAAAATACTAAAAATTCTTAAAAATAACTAGGCATCTTAGAAATAGCCAGACATAGAAATGCAAATACCAACAGGCACAGATCCCTCCTCTACTCACCCAGGTCCTAAAACACAAAGACAGTGTTAATGCATGGAGGTCATTTTACCACCAACCCAAATCCATGGGCTAGAAGTCAAGGAAAGTCCTGTTGCCTGTATATGGTAGTTTGGATTTACATGGTTTGCGGGTAGTTAGAAGAAAACAGAGTTTACAAGAGTAGACCAGTGTCTGAAATGAACAGTTCCAAACTCAGTGGATTTATATTTGCAAAGATTATATCCCATCACTGCATAGTTCAGTGTGCATTGGCAGGAAGGGGATAAGTTGAGGGTGGGAAGATGTTTCTCTGTGCTCCTTCATTCCGGAGGAGCCTTCTGTCTCACAATCCTGCCAATCCCTAAAGCCTCAGATCACCCACAGCAACTGCTGTGGTAATGAGGCAAGATGCTGCTGAGAAGTGTATGGGAAACTGTGGGTCCAGAGCTCACCATTCTTTGGGAAGAATTCAGACATATGGTCAACCTAATCGCAAGAGTCTCAAAAAAGGAAGCCCAAGTGTGTCCAGTAGAAAAGAATCCTAGTATGGTGAACACCAGTGTTAGTAGCTCCCACTCCCACTCCACTGACAAGAAAATCTCGAAATCTTTAAATTTGTATTCTCATTCAAGAAGGACCAAGAAGGCTCCAGAAATGGTAGTCTCAAGCAGCAGGCGTCAAGTGGGATTTGCCCACCATGTGCGTTGTGACCTTTCTGGCAAACACACAATGTAGGTAGTTTTAGAGCCCCCACTGCGTTTCCGTCTGGGAGCTTCCTCTGACAGCCGTGAACTCTTTCCTGGTGTCTGAGAGACGCAGAGCTCAAACTCACCCTGCCCTACTCTTTAATACAGCAATGGAAATAATATTGACAAGAATGCATTATAATTAGTTTTTCTTTTTATCCTAAATAGCGAATGACATATAGACATAGACATGTATACATATAATATATACATGTATATTGTTTGGTGAGTCTCAGTGAAACGTTAGTGTGCTTAGAAATATCGAGGGAAAGAAGAAAAAGAAAGTACTAAGGCATTATATATATATATATATATATATATATATATGGATTGGTGGCATAACTGTACTGCTGGTGTCTGATGGTTTGTTGAGTGGAACAGTTAATGATTAAAAGTTTTTTTTCAACATCTAGACCAATTTTGCATGCTTATATCTGGTAATCTGAGCAACGTATGTAACAACAATAATTTGCAGTGTAATAACCATTGGTGAATTCCTACAGTCCTGTCTAGTGAAACTATACGTTGCCTTTAATGTTCTTTTAAATTATTATGTTCTTATTCCCTTTTGTGATTTGATCAATCTTCTATTCTTACATCTGGTAATCTGAGCAACTTCATTGAAGATAACAATATGTAATATAGCAGCCACTGTGAATCCCTACCATTTGGTTTGAAACCCTGTACCATTTTTAATGTCCTTGCTTTGTTTGTTTGTATTTTGCTATTGTTCTTTTTTTTGTACTATTTTCTTTAAAATAAAACTTAAAAAAAACCATTGAGATAGTGAACGCCTCAGGGGCCTGGGTTATACATCTTCCTCCAGCTCAGGTAGTTTCCAATTCTTTATTTACCACAAAATTGAAATAAGATTTATTTAAGCTGTTAGAATGCTATTATCATGTGTTTATTTTGGGCACATTACCCAAAAAGAGTTCAAAGATTTAAGGAACATTACAATAATAAAATTATACCCATTTCTATGTCTTTATGTAAAACAGTTTTCTCAGTGCTAAACATGAGAAGTCATATCATTTTAGCAATAAATAATATTCCGCAATGGATCCAGGACCCAAGTGAGGAACAAAATGCCTCACTACCTCTTTAAGAAAAGCAATTCCACTGAAACTATACATTTTATGTAACTTTAATAATCTCATCATCAAAATTTACCATATAATTTTAATACCTACACTGTTCCATTCATAATTCTTTACAATATTTACATTTAAGAGTAATTTCTACTAACTGTGTGATTAAATGTCCTTTAATCTCTGAATTTATAGCACTATTACTTGTCATCTTTTCTGTTTTTCTCTTTCTATGTTTCATTCCGGGTGCTGTTTCTGAGAAACTGTTTACATGCAATGTTTATAGCTAGATTAAGAGACTTTATCTTTATTTCACATCTCTCTTCAGTTCCATATTCAAAACAACAATGCTTAGTCTTCTGCCATAAAGTTGACTTCATATTTTTAATTATTTAACCTTTAATCTTTTCTACTCTAAAACTAGATTCACCCACTTAGTCATTTTCAGTAGTATTAGCTTCCCATTGCTTTAAAGTCTTTATATTAGTGATCTGTCTTCGAAACTTGATACTGCCATGTCTCTAACTAACTGCTTCACATCTTCATTTTAACTTTTAGTGTCACGTGTCTTTTCAGTTATGCTTACTCATTTTCACTAGTATGATGCCTCTAACCTGGATTTGGTGATGGGTTTCGCCCCTTCCTGGTTTTCACCTGCTTGGAAGCAGAATGGCTTGTTTCCCTGCTTGGCATCATGCTTTCTTCTCTTGGTACTGGCCTCATCACAGGACCAGGAAGAAAGGACCTTAGCAAGGATGAGAAGAAAATTATTGTGACTGGAGTAAGAGGTATCAGGATAGGAAATGGGTGCAGAAGACCCAAGAAACAGATGCACACTCAGATCATATATGGTCAAATCTCTCCCCATAGCACCTCAGAGTTAGCAGCCTTGCCTGTTCTCACAACCTTCGTGTTGCCTAATCAGCTTTAGGTTTTTTGCTTGATGCAGATGGGAATAGCGAATCAGCAAAGCTCTGCTAGTCACCCTAACGCCACCAGCTGACAACAGACAAGGCTGGAGGCCAACAGCTGGCACAGCTGGCTGCTGGTTACTGTGGCTGCCAGCCACCACCATTCAGTGCTGATTTGTGCCGGACGCTGTAGGTCAACTCTGCTAGCTGCTGGCCTCTGCCTTTGCTGGCCACCACCAGCTGACATTGGCTTCCACAGAAAACCACAGGTCACCTCTCCCAGGTGCTGGTCTCTGCTTCCGATCTTTGTTGGCTACTGGTCTCTGGATCTTTTTACAGCTAACAGCCTCTATTTTTATTCTTTCTTTTGAGACAATTTCTCTGTCCACCCAACTGAGAATAAAATTCCTGAGCAGGTTTACAGAACCTTTCAAGCTTACCCTACCCAAGAAATAAATCATGAGTAGATATATGGAACCACGGCAGCAAGTATTTATTTTAGCAGGACCTATGCAAGAGCACAGGGGCTTCAGTAAACTGGAGAGAGCCCTCTTAGACTAACCCAAGACGTATCTGGAGAGTGCTGTTTATATAGCAGCTGTAGACTTGTGATTGGTCCAAGTGCAGGTTTGTGATTGGCCCAAGTACTGGAGGGGGTGGGGTCACATTAAAGATAGCAGCTGCTGTCATAATGGCAATCTGGTGAGGTAGTGGGGTGATGTAACCTGTTGGACTGACATCTCTGGGAAAAATGGTAGAGCCCAACTGGGAAGTCTTTGGAAAGGCTGGATATGGCCATCACAGACCAGCAGGGTCTGAGGAGGTTAAAGAGGATAAAAATGGGCCTGTATCCCTCTCTCACAGATCCCAGACATACCAGGGTGCCTCCCTTCTTCAGAGCAGCATCTGAAGTGGCAGGAGTGGGGGAGGGGTACCATAGCTCACATGGAGCTTATTCCTGTCAGAGCATCCTGGAGGAGGGTGGCTGCTCAATAACCAGGGAGGACATGAAGCAAGTTGTCCCAGTCCATTGGGGTGGGGGTGGGAGAGAATAAAGGAAAAGAGTCACATGCTTTTCATGTCTCAATTTCTCCCTGAGAGAGTCTATGCTTCCTGATCTTAAGGGGACCTGAAGGACAATGGTTCGTCTTCTGTTAATGCTTCGAAGTTGATGTGGGCAATTGACTCTATACCAGAGGAATAGAAATCTCTCATTCACCGCTATATTGATTTATAAGGGGCCCAACTCTTCCTCTGGCGACACCAGTTGGGACTCTTACATTTTCATCAGCTTGATGTGGAGATTTTTTATTGTGGAAAACACAAACTATGCCAACCTTTAAAGCTGATGGGATGACAGGTAAATTACTACTGAAGAACGTCAGACAACATGTATTTCCCTGATGCCATAAAATTTGACCTTCTGTAACAGAAAGTATCAATTCCTCCTTCTGCATCTGGTCTGAGAATCGTCCCCAGGACTGCTTCTGGCCTTCATTATAAGGATAAACTGTTACTAATCTCCCTCACGCTTGAGATCTTCTGCCACCACCCTTTCTAGATTGGCCACTTCCTGTTGGGGCAGAAACTTGACCTCAGAGTTGCCCTCTGTCTTGTACATGAGAGGAGTTTTCTATGCAGCGACAAACTGCCCTGCAACCATCATGGGGACTTATGACTTCCCCGCTAAATTCCTGAAGTACTGCCCTAAGCCCCATTTACCAGTGGACTGGACTTGGTCATTTGGCGTTGACCTCCGTTTTTATTATCCTTACCAATGGAGCACCTGTGCCTAGGCTCAGACACACCTTCAGTCAAATATCTTTGTGAATGTGAATAGCAATCCATTAGCAGGTCTAGAGTGCAACTACTTGAAAATCAAATCTTTCCCGTCCACTAAAGCCATTTTTATGGCGGCAAGACTACTTCTGTATCCAGACTGCCACCTAGTGGACAGATTAAGAGTGAAGCGGGCAGAATACAAGACTCCCTCCTTTAGGCCTGTGGAATTTTGCAAGTCACAGCTGAAATGGCCTTTGGAGATAACCCAGAGCTCGTGAATAGCCAACTGTGACAAGTAGACTGATAGCTGCACATAAAGAGCGATATATAATATTCACCGCTAGGTATCATCCCTCCACCAAGAGCAGCAATTTTAATTTGGAACAAGGTTTTATTTCAAGCTCTTGTTGATGGCAACAAGGAAGGATATTATCTGTATTCAGATGGGGGGGGTGGTTATAATCCTGGATTATGAGAACCTACATGCCGTGATCATATACATACATACCAGGGTATTACACAGAACAGTAATAAAAAAAGAGTAATAGGATCTACTCACGCAAAAACCTCACCAATTGGAGTTGGCGATTCCCACCTGTTGTGGGGGGGAGTTCTTTCCCACAGCGTACACTCACACCCAGTTTGTGTCTGACAGAGTCTGACAGAGAGTACTATTTTTCTTAACTAAGGACTAAAAAAGTTGAGCTCCATGAAACTGCGAACAATCTTGGCCCTCAGACAGTTAAAGATGGACCCTGGAGCCTATTCCTGCTCTGTGTGCGCGGTCTCTTACGCCTCAGCACTTCTTGCAGTGGGACACCCAAGGTACCTAAGCAGTGCTCCTGCTCCCCTCCAAAGTGCTGTTGTCCTCCTCGCCAACATTTTATCCAAGGGCAAAGTGGAGACCCAAACAATACAGGAGGGGCCTCTGAACGCTTCTATGTTGGGGTGGGAAATACATGGCACAGATCCAACACTACTGCTGCAATGCTGCCCAAGATGTCTACAGACACCCCCAGCATGCCCATCTAGTAAGCACTTTAAGCTAAAACATCAGAGTGTGAGTCCCTCTACTCTCTTAGTCAGAGTATTGGGTAAACTCCTCTCTAGATGTTGATGTATTACGAGAAAAGAGCCTGATATTGCAATAGTTGGTCTCTGGTCATCTTTGATGTCCTCTTCCCTTTACAACAGCTTGTCCTTAGTGAGGGTTTTATATTTCCAAAGATTGGATTAGGCACAAACTGGAAACTTTTCTCACCAGAGATCCAGTTGTAGTTTCCCCACTTAGACAAACAGATTTTTCTAGTGCTACTACATCCAAGTGCCTGCAGAAAGTGTTCTGGCCCTGGGACATCTCCCTGTCTTTGAGTAAGAGCTCTTATTTAATGGAGACCACTATGAAGCAGCCTCAAGCAGGACTTACGTTAAACAATTGGCTTTTCATGTGTACTTGTGAGTCTGTCCAGTGCCTAGGCTGCTTGTCTGGAAGCAGGCAACGAACTCATAGTAAGTGAACCTCTGTGAGTCACTAATCCCTACTAAAACCTCTAATGGTGGATGAAGCTGGAAAGCCTCAAAGGATAAAACAAGATCATAGCCAAGGATACCTGGATCTGTTCTCAACTAGAAAAAGCCTATAGCCACAGGCATCTCACTCCTGGGTGAATTAACTTAATACTTATTAAGGATTAATTTAATACCTTACTTGGAGAAGTCCTTGAATAATTCTACCTTTCTTGAGTACTCTCCTCCCCTTTTCTGATAACCAAATAAATACAGACCACCCAGAGGAGGTCTTGGTCTTAGACCCAAGAGAATCTCAAATTCTGTGAGAGGGCTTTGACCCTCCTGGAGCCTTGAAATCATTCCAGTTGCCTCTTTTTGTTTAGCCTTCACTGTACACTAGTTTGGGAGACTGAGGACCTGATCAGCCCACAATAACTAAGAGGTATTATCGATCTGATACTTACTGTCACCCTATATTCCTCAGATTGACAAAGGGTAACAAGATTTTTTCGTATCAGACAAATCCAGGCTTTGAGGTACAGGTAAAATTAACCATGCCCACGAGGCCACAGTGTGTTTCTGTGCGCCTCTTCAACTCAGATATTTGGCAGAATTCAGGAAATGGAGGCTTCAAATAAGAACCTGGTGACTTACATATTACATAAACTAAGCCAAAAAAATCACAGGCAAAGATTTGTAACAGATATCCTAGTGTCCAATATAAAATTGATATTCCTTCTTTACCTGGCATGTCCATGGTTACCCAAGTCTTCTCTGGGGTGATGGTGATGTCTTCTAATTGTAGTGGAGCCTGGTATATACTCAGTCCAGGTGGTTCCACTTCCTTTCAGGAGAATGTTTGATCCTGAGCTTCAGATGAGTTGTTGCCTGGCTGATCCTTTCTAATTTGAGTAAGACAGTCCTTTTCTAAATGACCTTCCTTTTGACAATATGCACACTGGTTTCTAGCTGATCTTCACTGAGTACATTTTTGACAGCCTTGTAGATTATGCTGAGGCAGCAGTTGAATAGAGCAGCCCAGAACAGTGTCTTTGTCTCTAACTTCCTATACCTGATTGTCTCCTCTGCCTGGTCTGAGTTATTATACACCTCGATGGCCTCCTCTACCAAGGGCAACAATGAGCTTGGGGTTCTGCTTCAAGATTTTGTAACTTTCTCCTAATATTGTCTAATAACTGGCTTAGACTGCATCACAATATCTGCCTAACATCTGGTTCAGACTGTATAGCCACTAGGGCTGTCACCTCTGCCAACCCAGGGTCAAAGTTAGCGTCTTTTTGGAAAACCTCTGATGAATGATTGGAAAATACAATAGGATTCTCTTTTTTCTTGAGTAACTCTTTGACCTTGTCATAAGTGACAGGCTTGACCTGACACTTTCTCATCCTTCTGATATAACAGTTACCAAATGCTCCATTCTCCCCTTACAAATAGAATTTTGAAAGTTTCCTTTAGGGTTTATACAGGGAACTGCATTCCCCAGGCCTCTAAATAGTGTGGCCTGGAGGGTTAGCTGCCAACCTATCAGCTACTTCCATAGCCTTTGTCAGAACAGTCCCATTTTTCTTATCAGGAGTGCAACAGTGTGTTGATGGTACAATCACATCCCTTCAGGTCAAAACAAAACTTGCACTCAGTTTAATAAAGTAATTCCTAAATGTATAAAGAGTCTCAGAAAAACTACTAATCTTTTCTTCACACTGAGCCATACCTATCACACCTATCAGGGAACACGTGTTCTGATACCTGCCCCATCCCCACCTGACACTTCCTGTAATGGGAAGAGATTCCCCTGAGTAATTGGTTTTCTGATCCCAATCCCATTGGAGATGCTATTGATAGTGGGAAAGAGGGAAAGTGGCCTCTGCTTTGGGTGCTTTGGGTGACAGAGAAAATGTCATAGTAAAAGGGAAAGATTATTCTCAATTGGCTCATGAGACAGAGAGGGCAGCCACACATCAGGGCTGGAGGCCCTGTACTTGGTATCGGCAAGGGGCAAACACCTGCCGGCATGAGGTCAGTTCCAGCAGGGGTCCGTCAGGATATCTGTGCTGAGTACTATGGGTGGACAAGGTTTAGAAACTGAAGCCAGACGAACCTGACCAGAGATTAGGGTCTTGCTACAATTTCATAAAAATCTGGATGTAGAGGATAACTAACCACTTCCCTTTCCTTTTTCAAGGCAGATCTGGATGCAGAACGGTATTATAATTAAGAGGGCACGTTTTGTCTTGGTTTCCCAATTTGTAGTGAAGCCAAACTGTGTTACAGAAGATCATGCTTTTTCTTTGAACTATCTATCTGCTTTCAATTTGCTTCAAGTATTTAAAAGTTGGCCTTCTGGAAAGTTCTTTACAGTACTTTCTGTGGCTCCCATGGTGAGAAGGACTTTTACTAGATCAAGCATTTAAAAAACCTTGGGCTCACTACCACTTCTGCCACTACCTATGGTAAGAAAGCTGCAGCACCCAAGCACCACAAGCAAATGCTCCTTCACACAACACCCTCCTAATGCTAACAAGTAACAGTTCCAGATAGATCACAAGGAAGACAATAATGACAGACTTGACCACAATAATAGCACAACAAAAGTAGCGGGATGAATATTTTTCCAGACAAGTGTACAATCCAAAGTCCCAAATCACCTGTGCAGAAACAAGAGCAATACAGAGCAGACAGAACTGTAAAACACAAAGCAGTCTGAGGAGCTCAGAGGCCCTAGGCATAAAATCCCTTTCCCACAGGAAAAAAACCAATGTTCCCCAGAACCAACAAACCAGTAAAGCCAATATCCTGAAGCACGGTTGTCAAACCAAGCCATACAATCACTACTTCAGGGACTAAAGAGGGGCAACATGTCCAGCACTCAGTCACCTCCAGGGGCTCAAGCTGAGTCCATCATGGTTCCAACCCACCCCACTGCAGTTATCTACTACAACAGCAAAACACTGCTCATGGTCTCGTGGCACCCGCCTCGTGGCTGCCTTGACACATGAACAGGCTGGTGACCTAGACCTGCCCTGCTGTGGGTATCTACTGTGCAATCAAAGCCAGTCAGGGTATCTACCTATTCCCCGGAAAACAAAATTGCAAGTTAATGACTCAGGATGTGCAATTATAAAACCAATTAATCCCAGTTGGGCACCTGAGAGGAGAGCCTTTTAAAACACTAGGATATTTAACCAGGAAACTGAAAACATGTCTCATGAGACCAAGGAAAAGGAGGCAGAGACAGAAATAGAAGTCAGGTACAGAAGAGCAGCAAGCAAATACCAAAATCAAAAGCTCTTTTATACAACAAATCCTTGGGGTCTCTAAGAAAAATAGAAGCACCAAATAGAACCACAAGAAACATAATCACAACAGACTAGGTTGCAGCTGATAGCCAGTGTAACAAAAATATTAGGGCTAATTTTTTTTGGACAAGTACACAGTTCAGAGTAAGTCACAAATCATTTGCAGAGACACAAGAGAAATCCAGAGGAGGCAGTAGCATGAGTCAAACACAAGGAAGTCTAAAGAACTCAGACCCTCTATTCTAAACACCCATTTCCCAAAAGAAAGGACTCAATGTTCCTTGCAACCAGCAAATCAACAAAGTACAATATCCTGTAGCACACACATGCCAAGCTAAGGCACAGAACCCCCTACCTTGAGGACCAAAGAGGTACAACCTGTCTAGCACTTGCTTGACTTCAAGTGATCAAGCCAAGTTCACTGTGGCCCTAACCTGCCCCTAGCCTGCCTCAACTATGCATGTCCACCTAGGATAGCACAACAGGGCCTCACACTAGCCTCCCAGCAGATATGCTGACACATGAGCAGGACTAGTGGCCTCAGCTTGCTCTACTGTGGGTGCCTACTGTGCACCTAAAACTGGATTATTTTAAATCAATTAATCCCAGTTGGAGCACGTGAGTAGAGAGCCTTTTACAATACCAGGAGTCCTTAACCAGAAAATGGAAAAGAAAAATGTGATGGTTTGTGTCTGGATGTCCCCCAAAGCCTCATGTTGGCTAAATCTAGTTTGTGGTTGATTCATAGTCCAATGCTGAGATTAAGGGTGTGAGTGCTACACCTTCCCTAGGGTGCGTAGCCTGCATACAATATGAGGGACAGAAAGAGGCTTGTTGCCTTTGCTGTTTTTGGCCCCTGTAAACTGTTGCCTCTCTGCCATGTGCCACTCTGCCTTGGAGCCAGCTGAGTATGAACTAAAACCTCCACAAACTGTGAGCTAAATAAACTTTTCCTCCTTTAACTTCAGGTGTTGGGTATTTTGTCCCAGCAATGAGTAAAGTAACTGAGACATGTGTCATACAAGACAGAGAAAGAAGAGACAGAGACACATACAAGACAGGGAAAGAGGAGACAGAGAAGTCAGGTGCAGAACAGAAAGCAGCAGGAGGGTAGAGTCTCTCAGGTGGGTGGGATCTGGCAGCAAGGCACAGCCAGCTGGGGATTTTAGCAGTCGTGGCTGACACTAAAGCAGGTTCAGGTGGCCAGTTGTCATCCAGGAGAAAGGTCACTATTGATTGTAACCAGTCCGCCATCAAAAAGGAGGTGTACCACCTGGGTTACCAAAGTGCCACCAGTTTTGGGTTCTTTTGCCCCATTCAGATGGAAATCATAAAGTAGCAAAGTACCACTTGGCAATTGGTCCTAATGCCACCAGCTCACAGGGCTCTGGGAAGGTCAGAAGTGTCAGAAGTGCGCCCAGATCCCACCTTCACAGATCCCAGCCATTCAAGGGTGCCTCACTTGCTTCTCCAAAGCAGTATCTGAAGTGACAGGAGTGAGGCTCTAGCACTGTGGATGGGGACTGAGCTGCGCTCCTGTCCTAGTGACCTGAAAGTGGCTGCTGAATAATTGACAAAGATACTGAGACCAATTGTCGCAGCTCATGGAGGGGAGGATTCGGGGAGAAAAGGATAGGGAGGGAGGGCGGGGCATGACCGTTATCGGCCAAACCATGTAAAGCAGAGACTCAGCCATTTCTTGTCTGTCTCCCAGAGACAGCGCTCTTCACACAGCCTGGTAGTGATTTGCTCCCTGTGTGCTGGGCGGTGTTCCTGTGACCGGGACTGTGGTCACTGTGGCTTCCCGGCACCAGAGATCAAGCGAAGGAATTCCACCAATATTATGGAATGAAAGAGTGACTGGGTGCTCCCTGGGCTAGGGACCAGAGGCACACGGAAAGAAAATAAACAGCACAGTCCGCTGTCCATGGGAAGACCCTGACCGCACCTATGGTACACTTGACCAAGCAAACAGGAAGGAGCAAACACCCAGGGGAACTTCCATCTGCTTATGAAGATGGGCTGGCTCTGTGCTCTGCTGACCCCAGTCAGTTCTTCACGTAAACCAAGAAGCCAGCACCTTGCTAAGATCATCCGCCGATGGTTTCCGGATGCCGTGTTCCTTTTCAGGACTGAGTTTGAGTGAACTCAAGCAGCACTTCCTTGTGTGCACTCACTGAAATGCTGCGCTGGTGTGAGGAGGTGCCCCATGATAGGAGATCTTCACTTTACAGGTTGGGAGAGGTTAATTTCACACAGTCCACCTGGACCACAGAAATAACACTAAGGGTATATACAATTAGGGTATAGGCAGCTGGACCACGAACGTTTGGAAAGTGGGTAAAGTTATCTTCTTGATAACTTGATACTTCTTGTATAGCTTTAACTCTAACCTTTTTCTGAGCTCCTGACTAGCAGCTCAAACTGCTACTCATGTGTTCTATTAACCCTGTAGGTACAAAGAAATGAAGTGATTTGCATTCTGTCTCCAATACACTTCCTCTTTATCGCTTTCCAGCTGCACCCCTGACCCCATCCCATAACCAGCGCTTCCTTCGTCCTCACCCACACAGGATCTGAGGGGCCATTACTGACCCTCTTCCTTCAGTTCCTATCCACGTTCTGTTGGGTTTCTTTCCTGAGTTCATATCAAATCTGCTTATCTTCTTTCTTTAGCAGCAGAAGTAGCAGCAGTAGCGGTCATAGCAGTTATTGAACCCAGGGGCTTTGCACTGAGCTACATCACCAGTTACTTTTATCTTTTTTTTTTTTTTTTTGAGAAGGGTCTAGCTAAGTCGCTAAATTGTCCAGATTGTTCCAACTGCTGATACTCCTGTCTCAGCTCCACAGAGTGCTGGGACTGCAGACGCGTGCCACCACATCTGGCTAAATCTGTTTATCTTCCTACCTCCACATTCACCTTCTTCTCTGGCCTGAGTTCCTCCCTTTTGCTATGATCTTGTTGGCTTCTTAGAATTCTCTCTGTACCCCTTTGTAGACGGCCAGATAATGAGGACAGAGGCCTAACTGACCTTCCCGGCAGACACAAAGGAGAAAAACAGCCAGCTGTCCTCCTTTGGCAACTTGCAGGTAGGATGGCGCATTGCAGGTTCCATGGGAGAGTCAACAGGGCTGAGGCCCAGCTGTTTACCCAGGCCTGTACTCTAGATAACAGGAGGAAGGCGAACCCTGTGCTGCTTTAGTTGCTTGCTCCTCTACGTGGGTAAAAGGGAGTGTGCCAACCACTCAGCGCCTTTGTCCAGTAGAGTCTAGACCCTCCTGGCCTTTGCACTCTGAACTGTATCTTCTTGTCTTTCATCTTCATTCACCCTGATGTGATATAAACTCATAGTCTGGTTCCCTACACCCCTTTCAACCCACTACCCATTTGGCAGCTATGGTGATCTTTGCAAGACATGGATTTTATCCCTTGGAACCTTGCTAAGTTTTGGTAAAAAGTTGTTCCATCGCTCTGACTACCCAGTCCGTAATTTCTAATATGCCTCTCATTCAGGCACTGCATGGTTTCAGCCTTGCTCATCCTGAGGAGCTCTTCAGCTCCTGATTGGATGTCACCCTCTCTCAATATGGGCCCTCTCCAGGACACCCTGTACGCTCTTTCCTCCCCTTTAGTGTGTGCTTATCTGCACTTCAAACACTGGAACCTGCAAACCTGCCACAGGGAAGAAGAGGAGTCAGCAGGAATGCAGGAACCACAGCAGCTTGGGGTTTTGCAACCATAGAAATGTGGAGCCAGTAGCCAAATTCCTAACATCACATCAGCATTGAATGCTCACCTGGATGGAGTACACAGTGCACGCACACGCATGCACACACACACACATGCACACTGTTTCAAAAGACAAACCTAATGTGTAAGCATCTCACTGAAACTTCAAAAAAGCAGGTCTTCAACTTTGTTAGGAAACAACCAAAACAGTACATTAGCAACAACTTCATGAAAAAGAATTCTAAAGGTTCTCACCGTTCAGGAAGCCCCAAGAACTCAGCTCAGGGCCAGCGTGATGTTTCAGAAATATAATAGAGGTCCAGAGGCCCAGGCCTTTTTCTGTCTTCCCCTGTGCTTCACGCAGCAGCCAATTCCAGTTCCAGGCTCATCACTGCCCCACGGGCTTAGACTGGCCTTTCCTCCCTCCAAGCTTAGACTGGCCTTTCCGGGAGGAAAAGGACACAGAAATGGGGCTCTTTGCCTCTCGCTAGCCAGAGCTGCCACGTGGCTATTTCAACAGTGGATGTGGCGTGTTTAGCTCTCAGAGCTTCTCTGGAATAGGCAGGCAAGGGAAGAGGCCCAGAAACAGAGCTTACGTCAACTCATTAACATACTCGAGATACACCCAGAAATCAGCAGTGCTGTAGCCATCACTACTTATTTGCATAATTAAATGCCTTGTATATTGTCTTTTATTTACACTTCTATTTACTATGATTTCTATAGTTCCTCTCTCAGTCTTCCTCTCAATTTAAATTTCTTCATGTGTTAAGATGTCTTCGCCTCTATATTTAACAGTAGGAAGAGTCAAGAACCTAGGTCTTGTCCTTGATAGAGAAACAAGCATATACAGAGGTATAAAGCCACTGTTATCAGAACAAAAAGGGTTCTCTCCACATCCTGCACACCCCTTTGGAATCTGAGTCAACCTTGAACTGAAAATTGCAGGTCTCTGGTAACTCATGCCTCTGAGAAACAGCAGGTGGCAGTGCAGACTAAGAAGAGGCTTATTAGTCAGGTTCACGATGTAACTGGATTCGGTAGAATTAAATCAACCATTCTAATTTTTAAGTGAGTGTCTTACCCTAGTTTTGGAGCCACCAAATCGTCATGGCTTCTACCTATTCCCACAAATGAGTGGGGCATAGTTCCCTTTGTCTGAGTCCTACTTTATTTGGATTATTGATATTCCAATTCTTAGACGGGAGGTTGCTTGCTGAGAAGAGGATTGGGTTGCTGTCTAATACAATATCACCGAAGGCATGTACAGTCTATTTTAGGAAATAAACAGATAATCCTGTGGCTCTATATTTATTTCTGAAGTTCTGGATTACTGGGAAGCTCCTGAGGGTGGATGTTCAGGGGGGAGAAAGGTCTAAACAGAAGACGTATTTTTAAAGCCCAGGCTCTGAGGGCGAGAGCTCTATTCTTTCCTTCTCTAGAAATGTCAAGTCTCAAACAATTAACGAACATATATAAGAAAAAGTAGCATTTTTAAAGGACAAATAATAGCAACATGTTAAATACAGTGATATATATCCATTTTTCTGAATCAACTGAGACTCTGACATATGAGTAGGTATTCAGCCAGTGTCACAGTATTAAGAGAAAGGTAACCTTGGCTTCTCACTTGGTCCAAGGATGCTAAATGAGTTTAGCAAAATTCAGACTTCAGTGGACCGAAGCCAACATCCTGAAGCTCTGTGTTAGGAAAGCTCCTGAGGCTATTGATGGAGTTGGTGAGCAATGTGAGTGATATTCCACCCTAAATAAGAGATGGGGAACGGTTCTGCTTCTCACATGTTTACACATTTTCTGTCTCTATGTTATTCCTGTGTGAGCCCATCTATCCCCATTGCTTGCAAGGATTTGTTTTATATAAAGCACTACACTGATCGGTACAGAGGATACAAATATAGACAGGAGATGGGACGGTCTGTGCTCTCAGGAAATGATAGCAAAGTGGGCAAGATTTAAGACCTATGGAATCTGAGGTAGGATGATGTAAGCGCAATAAAGATGTAAAAATAAAGCATGAGGAGGAACAAAGTAAAACACCAGTATTACTTGGGCAGGATAAAGCCCACAGCCCAGAGAAGGTACAGTTTCCTGCTATACCTTGGTGAATAACTAAGATTCTCATAGGCAGAAAGCACTAGAAAGAATTTCAAGAAAAATCGAGTCCTGTAAACTGCAATGAGGAGAGAGTTGGTTCAGTCAATCAGTTAGGATGTGTGAGGAGGGGTGGATGAAAGAGGTGTAGAGTAGTGCTGAGAGTGGTTCCTGTCGCTTCGTGAGGAGCTCCGTCCTCTGGAAAAATGCACAATTAGTATATGACTGTATATTTCTTCATTAAATTGTCCAGTGGTCTCTACATGCCTTTATGCTTTATACTACAGTCCTTCAATTCAAATGTTTTGGCATTGCTTGGACTTTTACATAGAATGGGGGTAGGGGACTGTAAGACGTGTAGCAGCAGCGTACCCAGATCTCTCTGTAAACTCTTCAGTGCCTTTGGGAAGGTGCTTAGTCTGCATCTGTGAAAAGACCACCGGCTGAGACAGTGGCTAGACTTCCACAACAGGGGGAACACACACATTGGCAAACTTGGTCCTTTATTTGGTACTAAGATTGAACCCAGGGTTTTCTCACATAGCTGCCTCTCTGGCTCTTTTTCACTTTTTGTTGTGTTACAGAGTCTTGCTAAATTGCTCAGATTGGGATTGAATTTACAATCCTCCTGCCTCAGTCTCCCAGAGTGCTTGAATTACAGGCCTATGTCAGCACAGCTGGCTGACAAAATTATTCTTCATGCTTCTTTTGTTAAAGCCTTAACCACTGACCTTTGGAAGTGGGTTTTGTGCTTTGAAGAAGAGCTGGTATGGGAGGGAATGTCATCTCTTACAATGGAAGGCCATAGTCCCTAAAGATGTAACCTAGAGTTGGTACCAGGATTCCAGAGAAGAATTTGTGACAAATATGAAGACTGATTTGGAGAAATAATAGGTCAGTGACTTTGAGAAGCAGAAAACTGTAATAACAATAACAAACATATAGGCACCAGGCAGAGGCGTGGGACTTGCAGAAGAATTTGGCAATGAAAGGCGTGGGACTTGCAGAAGAATTTGGCAATGAAGTTTGTAGTACACAAACCCACAGCAAAGAAGTCTCGCCAACATTTTGAGTGCATGGACTTGGAAAGTGATAGGGACAGACTTATAGATTTATTAGTCAATCTGATAGAGTTGGTAATTAAAATACAGCTTGTAAGAATACATTTCAGAAACAAAGACGCTGATGGCATGATGGTGGGGGAAATCCTTGTGAATTAAAAATTGGCAGAAACCACCAACATAGCAGGAAAAACAAAGGACAAATCAGAACGGCACAGTGCTCACCAGCAAATGGGGGAGTGGGGTTCTGAATGAAATGACTGGTCCACCTTATGACAGCTTCAGAAAGCTGGAGGAGAATGCATCTATGGAACAAGGGTGTTTGGCAGTTCAGATATCCAGCCATTTATTGTTTGGATTAGTTGTGTTGCTGATTTTCTACAAAAATCTACATAAACATATTTTGGTAGTAGAAAGGGCTTAGTGGAGGGAAATGATTTTAAGGAGAAGAAATATGGCTTCCAAGGATGTTGGTGAACAGATCAAACAGAGAGGCACACAGGAGGAAATCTGGGGGAGTAATGCAGTGTGTGAAAGAAAATATAGCATTTTAATCAGAAAGCCTCCAATGAATCTCCTCTTTTCCTTTTCTTTCTGCAAAATTTACCCTGACTCATTCTCAGTTTATTAATAATAAAAGCAATAAGTCACACAGGTCTTCCTATAAGAATTAAATATTTTTAACTTTGTAGGTATTCAAAAATATTAAATGCATCTTTAAATCTATTGTGCTAGTGTTCTATAATTTCAAAATTTTAGCAGCTCTGATTAGACGTATTTGTGTGTTTTTTTATTTTTCAGTATCCTTTTACCCTTGTGTCTTAAAGTTTAAACTCTTCCTTTAAGCAGTGAGTTTTAAGAGATCCTATTAGAAGGGTGATGACCATAAATGCATTGTTTCCAGAGGGGCTGCTTTCCAGATGAAGCATTTCTCTAAGCCTAGGTCAGCTGAGCATCTTATTCAGGTGTACCCAACAAAGTATGCCATGGAAAATTTGCAGAGAATCCCAGGTGAACTGTGTATGTAGGTGAGGAGAGTATTCTATAATTATCATTGTCTGTTAGTCCCCAGAAGCAGCTTTTCAAGTCCTTTACCTAAAACAAAATGGGAATTAATACTCATAAGTCTCCTTAAAAACAGTACTCACCACTAGCCATCTCACTTTTCTGTATCACACTATAGGGTTTTCACTTGCCTCAGCTGGCTTTGCTGTGTTTATTGAGAAAATTTCAAGATTAAACTTGGAAGCTAAGTCAGCATGTTTCACTAGTCCTCAATTTCTAGCCCTGAAGAATATTTTCTTCATTGACTTATACTCAATAAATCAAGATAATGGCCCAATAGAATATTTTCAGTTGTAAATGGATCAAAGAGAATATAATCAGTCAAGTGAGGTTGGCAGCAAATGGGGAAACAAATTCAACCATGCAGATGAATACATGGCTTCCATTTACCTTAGGAAAAAGGATTCGCATGGAAACCCTAGACTTAAAAAAAATAGTGGTGTCAAATTATCCTATCCTTTTTGTCCACTCTCAGTGGAAATTGGAAATCATGTCAATGGGAATGCTTTCCCTATTTCAGGAGCTGAGTGAATATTCATATGGTAAAGCTGACCTGACTTCTGGTAGGAAGAGCAGAGTGTTAGTATTCTCTGAGTACCCATAAGGAAGGATCACAGGTCTATGATTATGATATTGGTATTAAAAGCAAGATGGGGAAAATGATAAACAGCCAAGATTTCTGTAGATTATTTTGTTGTGAGGTTTGTGATAGAATTGGGGGAGGCATATTTATACTGCACCTTTCTTACAAGGGCTGGTCTTACCTAAGAATCAAATTATTCAAGAGAAAACTGGGATGCTCCTCTGAGTTGTGAAACTTTTCTGAGTTATCTGAATTCATGGAAGTAAAACCCAAGTAAATGCTTGTTGGGAGGAAAGCTGTCTGCACTGCAAGTATCCAGAACAAGGTCACTGCTTCTCACAAATTTGACAGGGCTCCATGATAAGCGTACACAGCTCAGGGAGCTGACACACTAAGTAACTTGGCCTTACCTTGAGATAATATGGACAGCTCCTGTCTCGGTCCCCCTGTAACCAGGGCGTGATGTTTTGATGAAGATTAGATGTTCTTCCTGTTCTGGATCTTACTCTCCGCTTAAAATTTTCTGTGAACAGCCTCTTACGCTGATGGCATAAGTAAACACACTGCCGTTACTGGGCAGTCTTTTCTCCCATCGGGAGAGAGGGGCTCCGCCTGACCTCAGCTTTTCCTCCAGTGCAGGAAGACACAGAAATTGGTGCCTATGGGGATAACCAGGTAGTAATACGCAGAGCGTTAGCTGCGCTTCATGGGGCCCTTACTGTGTGGGCACGTCAGCGCCGCGCTGCACTGGGTGTTGTTATTACCCTCACTGTCAGTGGAGGACGCCAAAGATGACAGACAGTGCAACTCAGTCAAACTCCCAGAAAAAATACAACATGGAGCCCGGATTTAATAACAAGTTTTGTTGTTGTTTTAATTCCAAAGTCCCAGTTCTTAACTAGTAGCTATAGTTTATTCTGGAATTACAGAAACTAAGTTGATAACATAGGTGTTTGCCTACTGACAAGCCCTTAGCGTGTGGGTTACTTATGTTAACAAATTAATTTATCAGATCTACAAAGAGGAGAAGGTTATTTTTAAAAAGCGATTACCTGCACAATCATTATGCAATTTGAAAAGGATAAGTCATACTATTGACAATATATCCAGGGCTGGATAGTGCCAAACTGTGGGGGAATTCTAATTTTAAAAAATTAACTCCAGAATTTCAAAGAAGAAAAAGATGACTCATATGCAAGAATATTCTTTAAAAGCATCTTTTTATTTGCTGTAAGAATATAATCTGCATTTCTATACAATCCATCATGCAAAAATATGGTAGTAACTTTACAAGCAGTGCAGAATCTCAACATCTGTACATTTGCTCAACTAATATATTAGCAAATGTTGAAAAATAACACCTCAGGAAAAAGGGATCAACTTTCTTTCCCGGAAACATGGCTTCTAACATCAAGAAGTGCAACCCAGAGAGTACAGCTAGGGTGAAGTCGAATGTAAAGGTGGAGGTATGACAGACAGATGAGAAACACTCAGAAAGCCCCCTCGCTGGGTCGCCAAACGGCTCTGTGCAGCCAGCACTAAAACAGCTGTATACAAACAGGCAGGAGGCACCTATTCAGTTTCCCTGATTTAGTTGACTAGAAACTACTAACTTGCAGGATCTCCCTGCCCAGGCACTAGACGGGGAGCTAAAAATTTAAATAAAAATTACAGTGGTTTCCTGTCTGTGTAGCAATTATATTTCCCTGCAACACCATCATAAAGCATATTTTAAGTAAACTGCTCAACAGCACAATGGTCACTAAACTTGAGCTTGCTCAACTGGGCCTGTTGCAGTTTACTGGAAATAAACTACAGAGAATGTAAGGAGAAAACACCGAATCTTATACAGTTAAGTCCCAAAGGTGGTGGCCATCAACGACAGCTCCCTCTGTATGGGATTTTCCTGCAGAGTTTGTCCTGACTATGGGATGCTTTTAGTTTCTTCTGTTGTATACCTGCTACTTTCCAGGTTATGCCATTAGACCAAAAGCTTTCAATCAGTTATGTAATACAAGATGCAGATCAAACCTGAAAGCTGTCTCTGACCTTGGTTTGTCTTACTATTTCTGTGATATTAGTCCTAAAGTAAAAGCTCTGGAGACACAGGAAATCTCTGTGGTTTATTGGGAAGATGATCTGTAAAGGCATAACTAGATTTACAGAGAAAAATTTAGAAATAAAGAATTAAAACTAGATGCATCATTTTATGCCCTCCTGTCCCAAAATCCACAAACCAAACCAGCATGCCCTGTGGTGCATCTCAAAACTGAAGTCTTTAAGACATGGGTCACATGTCTCAAATCACATTGATTTCTAGCATCTTCTTCTGTGATAGAAATAAAGAATTAAAAGAAAACTAAGCCAAATGCACCTCCTGAAATCCTTGAAAATGCACTAAGCCTATTGGAAGTAGCCGTTTTTGGACTGGAAGTAAAAAAAACTTCCTTTTAAAACTGCAAATTACTTTTTAAAGCCTGAACTCTGAAACATCTGTGAGCATAATCTATAGTTATCTTCGCCCTAAGATTATTACATTCAGAAGCACAACTTTTGTTTTGAGTGCATATACCCTGAAAGTTGCATATTTACTTGAATTTTAAGTGCATTTATATTTTAAGTATTCTTAAAATTTTTAGAAGTAAATGTCTTAATTATGATTCTTAAACTAGTGTTACTCCCAGGGTAAGTCAACTCAGAAATTTAAAAAATGCTAATGCAGGAAGTTTCATTTTTCTGAAAAGACTGTCGTTTTAATTTTGGTCCAACCTAGATTTAATAACCCATATGAAACAACTAGTTCTATTTGTTTGCTGCTAGGTTCCTCATCGCTGTCCAAACCCAGTGACTGGTGATTCTAGGCGAGAAAAAGGGTAGTTATCAAGTACAGCCTTCATTTTGGAATCAGACATGATAGCATCAACCCTAGAGACCTCCGCGGGTATGGGAGGCGGCCCTTGTGTGGCCACTGTGTACTGACAGGCAGACAGGTGGGCCCTCCTTCACTCCTTCTCCTCTTCCCTTTGCTCTATTTTCGGTTCCAGTTATGAGAGATGTTCTGAATCTTTTTCATTTTGATCCTCTGATCCAGCATCTTGTACCTTACGGGATGATCATCAGTTTTCTTTGGAACCGAAGGCGCGTAGGAGTTAGATGCATAAGCAGGGCGCTTGAAATGACGCAGAGGAGGCTTGATAACTAGAAGCCATAGAAAGAAAGACAGAGAATCATCAGCCTCACCAATGACATGGCTTGACCTACATATTGGGGCCAACTCTTCTTGACTTGTTTTTTTTCCCTCTAAGCCAGAAAACAAACAGCGTTGTATCCTTACTGGGAAATTTACTGCGTACAGATGAATAAACAAATAATCAACTTGGTCACTGGCTAAGGAGAAGAAATCTTTACAGTTAGACATTGATGACCTCAGTGCATAAACAGTCTCTGATTATGAACAGGTGGTTTAGGAAGGCGAGAGGGCACATTAGGATCACTTTTGGGAACAACAAAGGAAAAAAGTAGGCAGAGCCAGATCAACGACAATATTCAGCATTATAAGGAAGCTTTTAGGGCTGGAAAGTAACAGTTCTAAAGCGATGATTAAAAATGTATCATTGAGAAAATGTTCACAAAATACATATAAAGGTCTTACATTCAAAGTATAAAAGTAATTCTTAAAACTCAACAAAAGAAACCAATTAAAAGATGGGCAAAAGATCTGAACAGACCTCATTAGAGAAAATATATATATTAAATAAGCACAGAGAAAGATGTTGACCAGTTTTTATCACTAAGAAGTTGCAAGGTAAAATTACAAGGATATTTTACTTTACAGTCCTATGCAAAGGTAAAACCAATGACAATGGCAATTGCTGCTAAGCATCTAGAGTAGTGATAGCAAACCTGTTAGAGACCTAGTGCACAAATTACAACACCAAACCCACTCATTTATCAGCAATTAAACATGAGTACTGAGGTTTTGCTTTAGCAAAAAACAACTGTTATCTGATGCTCAGTTGCTGGGGTGACTTGGCTCTCCTGTGGACAGAGAGGGGACTGCGTGCCCACTCGAGGCACGCACGCCATAAGTTCACCACCATTGATCTAGAGCAAAAAGAACTCTAACAAAATGATGCAGCCACTTTGGAAAATAGTTTCACAGTTTCTTATGAAGCTAGATAGCCTTACCATATGATGTAGCAATAATCCAGCTGATTGAAAAATTTATGTACACAGAAAAACCTGCATATGAATGTTGGTAAAAATTTTATTCATAAGTACCCCAAACTGGAAACAGCCAAGATGTTCTTCAGTAGATTAATGGACAAATTGTAGTACACCCATATGATGAAATCTTATTCAATGATAAAAGGAAATTAAATTACCAAACCAAAGTGATGGTTGGCTCCTACATACATATTTTAAATGAAAGTAATCAGTATGAAAATATATACTGTATGATATATGGTATAATACATACCACATGATTCCATCTATATGATGCTGTTGAAAGGAGGAAACTATAAAGATGATTAAAAGAACAGTGATTGTCAGAGGATTGAAGAGAGGGTTGATTAGGTGAAGCACAGAATATTTGCAAGGCAGTGAAACTACTGTACATGTTATCATGATACTGGTAGATACATAACAGTATGCAGTTGTCAAAACCCACAAAGCTTTATAGCACAAGGAATGATCTTTAATGTGTGAAAACTAAAGAGAAAAAGAAGATCATGGAAACCCCAGGATGAAATACAAAACATAGAAAAAAAGATGATTGTACTGCGAGTGCATGAAACAAATTCACTGAACAGGCTGGAAAGCAAGATGCTCACCTGAGTAACTCTGGGTATGAACTGAATCTGTAAAACTGAAGGCTAACAAAGGTATACACATGTACTGCCCTTTAGTGGATAAAACTCTTTCCTACACAGGTATAGGTTGGCAATTCTAGTGCCCCTCTACACATTCCTAGAATTAATTATATAAATGGAGAACGAATAGAAAGAAATACTGCCATGGGAATTTAAAAAAAAAACAAAAGGAGAAGGCTCGAATGTGGTAATGGATGGGAGTTGAAGTTATCACTATCTGTCCTTACGTAGCTTAACAAGGAAATAGATTTTATAGATATATACATTTACCATGGTTACCATACATATAGTGATTTCCCTGCTTTATCGGTTAGCAGGCCCTAGACTGATGAAGTAATAAAGACCTAGAAGCCTGAGTCACACCTAATGTGTAGATCTGGATGTTTAAAACATTCTCCAAAGAAATGAAGCAGGGGTCGTAAGAGAAATTCTAGGACTAAGGAACAAAATGTACAAGATATACTTCCAGTACACTATGGAGCGCTAAACTTAAAAAGTGCTGGAAAATTAGCAAACAGACAAAGGAGTTTCAAATGAAATAGCTACTAAAATGCCAAAGTTGGAATAATGTGAGCAACCCATGAAAAAAGCAGCTTCATATTATAAACCAAAATATAAAATAAATATCGACAAGGCCCTACTGGAATAAATAAGTGATTGACTAAGTAAAATATTTTGAGCATAAACCAATCTCCAATGCAGAGTTACCAAAAATTGATGTAAATATACTACTTTCAAGTACGAAGAGACTAAAATCTAGGCTGGACATAGTCACATCTCAGCAGAGTGTAAGTCTAGAAAGAGGACCAGAGAGTAGCTCTATAATGGATAAATCTAATAAATATAACCTTTTCCAGAAGGTCAAAGTTGACAAAATAGCAGTCTCACTGACAGTAAGCATCCTCAAAACTGTGTAATCAAAGCCAGTATTTTGTGATGAAAAGAAAAACTGACTCCATAGTTTTCTTCGAAAAGTTGCATAACACCCTTCTAATAATGAGGAAACAGAGAAGTCTGAGAAACAGGGCCAAGAAGTACCACAGGAGATTCGATGACTCCCTGTGCTGTCCCTTCCCGGGTGGGATCTTGGCACAGCAGAAAGACACGAGGTGATGACAGAAGTGTGAATAAAACATGGACTTCAGATTCTGAAAACAAGTCATAGCGTGCGTCACCTCCCCTGCAGTTCTGTAAAGAAGTTGCAGTACTGATCCATTCTTCCTCCCTCCCCCCACCCCTCTGAGCTTAGCTGTCGTGATTCCTTTGTTCTGCTCAGAAGAGCTTGGTGAGTAAGGGTTAAAAACAAACCCAGTAAACTATCATTAAAAACAAAACACAAATAATAACTAGGATAAACTCTCAAGCAAATAAGCTGGCACGGCGTTGCTGGAACATCAGCTCTCACCAGAAGCCACTTCACTCTCACAGAGCAGCAAGGGAGGATATGAAGGTGGGTTGGCTCGAAGCCCTCAAGGTTGAGGACATATATGTGAAGTCACTGAGCCCACCGTTGTGAAAAACTAGCCAGAAAGTCTCTTCCAGTAACAGGAAAACATATGATATTTATGATGGGGCAAATGATTAAATGCAACTGAAATGTACAAACACAGGGAACAGATTAAATTCTAGTATATTCTTAAAATATGGTACTGTGATATGAGTCTAAGATGATACAGACATTTATTAACACAAACAGAGGTGCATGTAATATTCTAATACAAAACAATGCAATCTAATGTCATGATTATAAAATATATTAACATGTGTACAGAAAAATCTGGAAGAAAAAACATTCACATCATAACCATGGCTATTCTATGCTGCTTTGGCTGTTTATACTAAATTTGCTGTGGTCAGGCTTTAGTGGGGTAACTCTCTATTTTTTTATTTTATTTGAATGAGAAAAGAACAAAAACAAAGACAAAAACAAAGCAACACAAAAATGATAAAAATGATACAGAATTTTAAAACAGGATAGAAAATCAACAATGGTTGTTGTATTACTTATTGTTATCTTCAAGGTAGTTGTTCAGATTACCAGATATAGGTATGCAAGATTGATCAAACAAACACTAACTGTTCCTTTCAGTAAACCAATAGAAATTACTACTACAATTATCTCAGCTATTGTGTGTTTGTATATATTTCTCTTCCTTCTTTCTTTTCTTCTTTCCCTCATCTCAGTTGTTCTTTCCTATTAAGCAGTTACTTTCCCTTTCACAATATCTATTGTACCTTTCAACTGTATTTAATCTTTCCAGTTTTTACACTAGGGAGGCAATATGGTGTTTACACATATGGGTCTGATTTATTTCACTTATGAGTGTGGTCCCTAGTTGCATCCATTTACCTATAAAAGCCTTGAGTTTATCTTTCTTTATAGCTGAGTAGTACTCCATTGTATAAAAATACCACATTTTTCTTATCCACTCCTCAGCTGATGGGCATTTGGCTTGTTTCCAAAATTTTCCTATGACAAATTGTGCCGCTATGAACATGGGTGCACACATATAGCTGAGGTATGATGTTGTTAATTCTTCTGGCATTCCCAGAAGGGTAATGGCTGGGTTAAATGGGACCTCTAATCCTAATTTTTGAGGAATCTCCAGCTGATTTTCAAAGTGGTTGCACCAGTCTACATTGCCACCAACAGTGGAGAAGATTTCCTTTTTCCTCACAGCCCCTATAGCATTTGTTGTTGGTTGATTTCTTGATGATGCCCCTTCTTACTGGGGTGAGATGAACTCTCAGTGCTGTTTTAATTTGCATCTCTCAAATGACCAATAATGTAGAATATTTTTTCACGTATTTGCCATTTGTATTTCTTCATCTGAAAAGTCCACTTTTGGTCTTCTTAGATGCCCATTTTTGGATTGGATCTTTGAATTTGGGAGGATCTGAGTTTTTTCAGTTCTTTATGTGTTCTAGATATAAGTCCTTTCTTTGTCTGAGGAACAGTTAGTCAAAATGTTTTCCCACTCTGTGGGTTGTCTTTTCACTCTATTGGTGATTTCTTTTGAAGTACAAAAGCTTTTTAATAGGATAAGATCCCAGTTGTTGATTCTTTAAAGTGTTTCCCATGTAGTTTGGGTTTTGTTTATAAAGACTGTGCCTACCCCTGGGTCTTCAAGTTTTTGACCTACCTTCTCTTCCAGTAGATTTAATGTTTCTTCTTTTATATTTAAATCTTTGATCCATTTTGACTTTAGTGCATGGTGATAGACATGGGTCTAGTTTTAGTCTTCAGCACGTGGAAAGCCTGTTTTTCCAGAAACCATTTATTAAAGAGGCTGTCTTTCTTCCAGTGAACATGTTTGGCCCCTTTGTCAAAGATAAGGTGGCTGAGTGTGTCTGTAGTTGTGTTCACATCTTCCAATCTGTTCTAGTGGGGTAACTCTTTAAAAACATATACATTATAAAAAGTTTCTTCTATGGAATCATGTATCAGAGCTATTCTATAAAGCATACCTAATGGAAAGTCAGTTAAACTGACTTCACTATAGGCTTTTGTGCTGGACATCTCAGAGAGCCCACAGCTGAACATACTTTTGGCAGTCTACATATTTACATTTATTCATACACTTCAGCACTTATTCTGTGACACTGATGTAATAATAAACAAAACAGCGCTTCATAGAGCTTCCCTTCTGGTCACACTCCCTGTAACTTCTGACTCACAGAAGAAAGACATATAGATACTATTACTACAAGCTCATTAATGACCATGCCAATTTTGCCTTTTGTGTTATCCTAGCATAGTGAGAGCATCAGTAAATGACCCTGTTGTGTCATAATCTTATACTATAATAACATAAAAGAATAGAATTATTTTTAAGATCCCTGGGTGCTTAATTCTGTGCCTTAGAATAAATAATGGATTATGGCACCAAATACCCCAGGAACAAATAGAAAAAAAGTCCTGGAGAAAGGAGCAGAGACCAGAGAGGGCTTCAGATCAAAAGCTGACAGTTGAAAGGTCTCGGCTAGTTGATTTGTGGCCCTTCAAGTCACAATCCCTCTCCATATTCATTCTATTTTCACAACTCAGCATGAATCCTACCAAAGCATTATTGAATTTCCCACTTCTCAGCATGAAGAAACACTTAACATTTGCTGGAATTCTGATTGTCAGAACAGAAACTCTCCTTGCCACTGGAGCCTCTGCAAATAGAGTTGAACCTGCTGATAGAGATTGGCTCCCCACCAAGACCGTGGAAATACTTGTTTGCCTGCCATGAACCTCACTCCAAGTGTGTGTGTGGGGGTTCATACAGTGCTGTTTTGTGTGCATGCATTGCCTTTCCCTTCTGCAAGCGACTGTGGTGTAGTGACAGAATATAAAATTAGAGGCAGTCATGAGGGCACCATCTTGAATTTAATGTGGACATTTTGGGGGTTATTAGCCTCTTCAGGGCAATTTTATTCATTTTCTGGCTATTCTTGAGATTTCAGAAGGGGTCTAACCCTCTCCTTTCTATCACTGGGTACCTCCTGTACTGAGACCCACCCATAGTACAACCTTGCTCCCTTGGTGGAGAAGAACTGAACAGGAAATAGAACCCTACCATATGCTGATTAGCAGCAAGTTGGACACTTCTTCCCCTTAGAAACACATGCCAAAAGTCTGCTCTCCTCTCCTGCATAATTTACTGAGAGAACACAATCTAACGAGTGAATAAAACTTTTGAGAAGGGCACAAGTCTTTGCACAAAGTCTGAATTTGTGAAAGTAATTATCTATATTACTTCTCAATATGCTTAGGAGATATTCAAAATAAAACTGACACATCACCATCTTTTGCTTTTCAACTCTACATGATGTTTGTTTTTTATAAAAGCAAATGTACTTTCAGGAAGTTTCCATTTGTGTAATTCTCATATTTTTATATGAAGACTACAGTTGCTCTGTAAGATACCTTTGACTTTTCTCCTCTTCCACTGTCACCACTAATAAGTCTATCTTTTGCTGTCTATTGGTCTCTCTCTAATTTTTTCTCTCAGACGATTTTTGCTTGGGGGTCTCCCCCCTCCATGGGAAAGTACTGCACATGATTTTTCTTCTTCAGCAAACAGATTTAGATTTACTCACATATCAAATTAATACAACTGTTAGTTGGAATCACACATTAAAACAAAAACTTAGGGATTTTTGAAAGTTCATTTTTTATGGTTATTTATTACAGTCTACTGTTACTTCAATATGGCTGTGAATAAAATAGGTGTGACTGAGCAAGGAAAAATTTCCTCAGCCAAATTTAACTGAATGAAAGTTAAATTAGGATCTTCATGGCAGGATTTACCAGTGACTTAAGTGATGTGAACATGTATCAGGAAGCCCTGGGCACCGCCTAGAAAATATAGTTTTTTCTTAATTTTATTTCTAAAGGGGAGCTGTTCGTGTTTATGGGAGCATCTTACAGTGTTCAGCAGAATACATTTTCAGAAAAACTGGACTAATTCATTATCAGTATAATAGCATATATCATGAGGCATTATTAACTCAGTATACCCTGGGTTTCACATTGGAACAATCCAGAGAGGATGGTCACTAATATTCATCCAAACTTGGATCTGGCCAATTACCTTGAGTTAGACTTTATCTTCTGTCAAATTGGTCCTGTTCTTTCCATCCATTGTGACTTCAGGGTGACGGCTTGGAGCCCCACGCTGCAGTGCAGTACAGAGCAGCAACAGCATGTGGAGCACCGCTATGGTAGAGCATCTCATCAAAGAGCAACAGCTTAGTCTGCACTTCGGTTTGGCATCGATTCTGATATTGAAAGCTTTTTTATTTACACAAAGGAAGCAATGGAAATCTATTTTATTTTCTTCCAAAGATAGTGCCATGACTTGGAAGAAAACATTTCCACATATTTATCTGTATTTACATGCAGAGAAAAAAAGAACACATGAAACCAACAAGATAAAACAATCATTTATTGCCACATAAATATTGCTTTACATAAAGAAAAAAATCTGCTTCTGTACAATGCCACGTATAACATCAACATCTATTTATGGTGTCTGCCTGAAATCACAGAGAAAGCCCTTATCAAAATGTTCAAAAATCATCCAGGAGTTTGGAGCTTCATGGGATTGAAACATTAACATTAGCTTCATTGAGAATGAAACAGTAAAAGAACCAAACCCAGGGTTTTCATTTTAGGAAATGTTCTAGTAAAATAATTGTAATAGTTTTTATGTATGTGAGGTGAGGCTGAAACACACAGTGACTGTTTAAATTTTTAAAGTTATTATAGTAAAAGACATATTGCCATTAATACTCCTTCAAAATCCTCCCCCTCACTTTGAACATGCTTGTAGCATTCTTGCCACTCTCTGAAGCAGTTCTGGATGTCCTCTTTCCGGAGTATCTTCCGGAAATGTGACTAAAACTGGGGCGAGCGCTGTTACCAAATGCCATCCAAGGGGAGGGCAGGCTCGTCACCTTGTTTACTGGATCTGGCACCACACTTTAGAGGGCCATGTGAGAACACCAGGAGACTGTGCATGTGAAGGCGGAGGCACAGCCCTGTGTGGCCGGGGGCTCCTTTGGGATTGGTTCCTATCCCTTCCCTGAATTGGAGACTCTACATTCCTGGCAGACGTGCAATTGTTGGAAAAATTCAGTAGCAGATCCTTTTCCAAACTAGGAACTTATTTCCGTCCCCACGACACAAAATCATTAAAGTGAGGCCATGCTGATAGCAGTCCTTTCCTTTTGCAGAAATACAATTTAGCAACATTAACCCAACCAGAAAATTACTCTTAACCATGCACATTAGACGTCATGTTGTCTAAGATGATAATCTATTCTTAAGCTATTCATTTAATATTTTATATTAAAAACTAAAATGATTAAACCCATTATCTCCATTCTAAAAGACTGCCTCTCCAAGGACTTTAAGTCATGAAAATGAGAAGGTTCAATTATCCATGGTTTAATTTTTATTGTCTTTTCACCTCACAGAATGGAGTACAGAGGACAGGAAGCTGGCAGTCCCAGAAGCTATCCCACAGGAACTAAGCTAACCCCGTTTGAACCAAGACTCTACCAGTCTTGTACAGAAAGATCACAGACCAGCATTTCCAGGTCCCCAGTGGAATGTATGTCCAAGGAGGCAGGTAAGCCACATAGTTTTTCTCCTCCTTACCCAACCTGATGCTGTCTGGTTCTCAAGGTAGAGGCACTATAATATCACCAGGGGAGCTTTAGAAAGAGCTACTGCCTAAGTTCCATCCCTAAGTCTCTGAAGTCATTATTTTGGAACAGAACACAAGTATCAGTGTATTTCTAATGCCCCGTGATCCTAACATATAGCCAAGGTTAAAAACCACTGGATGGACTGAGTTTGTGTTGTGAAAAAGCCAGCTACAGTATAGTCATGCACCAAATAATGATATTCTGGCCAATGAAAAACTAGATATAGCATGGTTCATGCTACACAGTCAAGGTGTGTGGTAGCCTATCCCACCGAGGTTTGTGAGCGTACACTATACAATGTTTGTTCTACAACAGATTCAGCTCATGCTACATTTCGTGGGACATGTCTCCATTGTGCAGTGACATATGACTGTACAAGGGTCTAAGGGATGCTTGGTGCTGTTGATGGTGTCTGTTCAGCACATAGAGACTTTCCCCTGTCTTCATTGGCTGGTACTTACCAACCCCTGGCCATGTGTTAAAATCTGTGACAAAAGCAAACCCATGAAAGTCTCCTTTTGGGACAGTATTATAAGAGGAGCACAGGGTTGGTGCCACACAGAATGAAACTAATCTGTGAGATCCTAAGAAAATCATCAATCTCTTCTGGCACTTGTGATTCTGTTCTCTTTCTTCCTTTCACAAAATAGGAACAATAGTAACTTGCACATCTTCTATGAGGATTTTGAAGAGGATCTGAGTAAGAAAATGTTTGCGAGGGTTCTTTGCATAGTGTGCAGTGTGGAGCAGGCATTTGCCATAAGGTAGCCATTATTCCACAGCACAGGAAGACGAAACACCATCCCTGGTGCCTTATGACAGGGTCCCTCTCTGGTGGTTTTTCTTATGGCAGTACAGAAAAGTCATCTCATTGCTCAAAAGATTAGATTTCACATGAAAGATCTCACCACACAATGAAAAGATTGGCTTAATGATTTTATTTACATTTGGCAGAGAACACACCATTTTGACTCACAAAAGACCAGCTATCCAAAAAAAACATTTGTGGGGGAAATTCCATTCCATTCCACTACTCAGGGGAACCACTTTGCTGAAATCAAGTGCCATTCTGAGAAAAGCAAAAATATGTAACCCACATTTGGAACTATTTAAGCAATATAAAATAGGGGTCCATTCAATGATTGTGAGCAAGGCCTGTCCATGAGTATTTTATATCAGGTCTGGAAATCCCACTGGGAAATGTGGCTTAGGCAACTAACCAGGACACAAGAGCACCAGTCCCTGAATTCTAATGTTCATGTAATTAGCAAATTGCAGGCTAATTAGAAAAATGACAAGGGCACGTCTGATTTTTTAGATTCTTTTCATTCATTATGCTGAAGCATAGTAATTCGTTGAATTTCTTTCATTAGAAGCCACTATAGAGCACTTGATCCTTTAGACCATTTTTTGCTTTATCCTATATAAAATTTAGTCCTTCTTATCAACATCGTGAACACAGCTACAGAGTGCATGCCCCCTTGCATCTCCAGAACTCACAGTACTGACAACAGGTACTGCTGAGAAATCTTTGAAAGAGAGAATGAACTACTTTCCATCACACTTAGTAACCATCATACATTTTCCATTTAAACAGCCAGTAACCTCCTTATAATATGTACCACCTGGCACAGCTGTGAGTGTGTAGACGTAAGTAGTACTCCTTTGCTTCCGCAAAGTCTTGGTGTCCAGATTTGCTGCCCACATTTGCTTAAGAAGAATGCCAGTGAATCCCTTTCCTTCAAGTTTCAAGTCTGAGGCCTGAGCAAACCTTTGTTTTATACAGAAGCTAAGTCTTGGCTCGTCTCTCCAGGTCTCACTACGACATGAAGAGGCATGGAGGCATAGTTTTCAAACCCTCCTCCCCCTGAAGAAACCAGTGAAAGGAAAGACACAGTTAGGTAAGGCTACAAAATCAACTCATTCAAAACAATGGTTACCCTATCACATCAGATGTGATATAAAAAAGAAGAACAACTATCTCCTTTCAGGAGCTGATCAGTTTTTGTTTGTTTTAGACAGGGTCTTGCTATGTAGTTCAGGCTGTCTTTGAACTCACTATGTAGCCCAGGCTGGCCTCAAACCCATGACAATCCTCCTGCTTCAGCCTTCTGAGTGCTAGGATTACAGGCATGCTTCACCATGCCTGGAAGGAGCTGATCATTTTTAACTTCATTATTTGATTCCATTGTGTTTGCCCCAACATTCACAGAGTGCTTAATTTATGTTGCTTCAATGGTTTGGAGATTATGCAAACTAAATCTTTTGCTTGATTTTTCTCATTTATATGTGTCTTTTGTTCACACTAAGAGACAGCAACTTCAGAAGAAGACTGTAAATACAAATTTCTTCTGGGTTAAGCAGTTGCAAAGTGCTAAATCAAGGGATTAAAAAACAGGCTTTGATTCAATCCATAGTAAGTGACAACTGCCACCTTTCCTACTGAACTCAAGGTGAAAGACAGCTGCATAGAACTCCAGCGTGCACTATTTAGCATTAGTGCTTACTCACCGGCAATACTTCACAGAAAGGAGCACACACTTGCCACCTCCCACCTTCTAACTATAGGAATGCTATCTGTTTGTGCCTCAGTTTCCGATCTGTAAAATAATAGTGTCTCCCTTAGATAGTAGTGAGGATTTAATATGTATTAAGAACTTAGCATTGTTCCTGATGTTTGAAGGTATGCAAGACACATACTTGTTAAAAGCCAGCATTAGAGAGATTAGAAGTTGCCGTTTTTCAAGTACCCATAACTTACAGTACATGTAATTTTTGTTTTGGTAAAAGAAACATGCATTCTAAAATGTCTTCAGACCTCACAGATGATCAGATCTCTTCCAAGGAAGCTTCCAGATGGATGTTTCATCCGTAGTCCCCTAAAACAGGACACACAACAATGTCATTGTAAGCCAGAGGGCATCTCACATGAAAAATCTTTCTACAGCAGGCAGTGGAGTTTGAAGCAGAGCTACCACTACTGCCAAGACTACTGTGCACCAGCAGCTGCACGCAGGGAGAAGCGACTGGCTGTATTTGCAGCAGCGAAGCACTGTAGTACTGTACCTTCTTATCTCTGGTAATTTCAGCCGAGTGAGGCACCCTGGAATCTGCTCAGAGGTGAGTAATTGACTAGTCTGGATCACTAGTGGTCATGACTGTTAACGACGGCGAAGCTCTGTGCAACTTCTCCGGTAAGAGCTAACACTGCCAGCTCTCCTCACGGATGGCCACCATGGAGCTCAGGTGGGTGCACACAGCCCATAGGGCAACAGATGAAGTTGGCTCTAGAAAAAAATGGCTGCAGGTGCTATTACTTTCCCATACAAGAGGCACTTTGCTGACTTGCCAGGAGCCAAGGCGATGCTACAGGGCAGTTTCCAGCACTGGAGTTCCAAGATGAGCCCTGAGATAATTTCAGAACCCACACAAGCAGGTTTTAAGTGGAACGATCTTTGGTGGCTTCTGGATTTAGACAAGCTCAGCTTGCGGAACTTTCTTCATGCCCAACATCCATCTCACACAAGAGGTTAGAGATGGACTGCACTATATCATCAATATGGTTTTTTTTTTTTTTTTTTGGCGGTACTGGGGATCGAACTCAGGACCCTGCGCTTGCTAGGCAGGCGCTTATGCCACTGAGCTATATCCCCAGCTCCACTATATCATCAATATGAATGAAATCAAACAAAACTGGCAAAACAGCTATAGGGTTTTCACTTTAATTTTTAAAATATGCATGCAGGAAAGAATAAATAATGACATAGCAAATAATTACATACTTGATATGGTTTAATCAGACCTGAATGCCTTTTATATTTCCTCAGAAATATTCTTGAAGGATTAAATAACATAGGATTGAATTACCTTGTCTTCTGTTACCATGATTCATCTTTTCCTTCCCCCCAAAACTTTATGTATCTATACACACACACACTGGAAATTGAACTCAGGACCTTGTGCATGCTAAGCAGGCTGTGCCACTGAGCTATATCCCTAGCCATATATATATATTTTGTACCCATAAAATATTAACCACTTCTGCATATTTTATTACAGATAATACAAATTATTCTCTTTATCATATACCTTGTTGCAATTAGCTTTACTTGCTCAAAATACGTTAAACACTATAAAAAAGAAAACAAAACCATCAAAAAGTGTATAATTAAATATCTTGTGGGACATTTGCAAAAGGAATTTTGTACAAAGAACCAGCTTTATATTTTTCATGGGATTTCTTTTCTAATACATTGGCAAACCTTTAATTTTTAAAAATATGTCTCGGAGAAGCAGAATTTAGCTATATTTTGTTTTTCTTATCTAATTAGATCGTTATTGTATTTAAAATGCAAATTTAAACCATTTACTATTATTGCTATTTATTGATATTTTTGGACTTATTTTTACCATCTAATATTATTTTGTGTTTGTCATTCATTATCTTATGCTGCTTTGGCTTCATTTCTGTCTTCCATTTAAGTTGGTATATTTTCTTTGTTGTCCACTTGTTGATTTAGATGCCTGTCCTAGTCAGCTTATGGCTAACAAAATAGCATGACTGGAAGTCTTCTACAGAAAGGAGGTTTATCTCTCACAGTTCTGAGTTTAAGGTCAGAGCAGCAGCATAGTTGGGTTCTGGTGAGGGCCCTCTTCAGTTCACAGACTGTCACCTTCTTGTTGTACCCTCAGAAAGAGGACCAGCTCATTCTCTGGGTTTCTTTATAAGAGACTAATCCCATTCATAAAGATTCTATCCTTATGACCTAATCATTCAATACAATTATACTGGGGATTAAATTTCAACATATGAATGGGGAAGCCATAGGAAGTTCATAACAATTCTACAGATTATATTTTCAGTATTTTACTGATGACTCTGTTAAAAAGTTACAAAATCACAAAGTTCTGACAAAAATGAATCTCAGCACTCCTTAACTCCTTATTATAATATGCCTTCTTCTACATACAGATTCTCTTTGATGTTTTAATGCAAAAACTTAGTAATATTTCTATGGCCACTAATTGTTTAAATTTATCAACATGTCTTATTTACTCATGTGCTCACTATTAATTCTTGTATCTCATCCTTTGTTTTGGGTCTGAAGTATATCCCGTAACACTTATTTTTTTAGATCAAGATTTATGAGTGGTAAAGCATATAGCCAAGCCATTTTTACTTTGCCTTCACTCATACCTAATGCTTTAGCTATAGAGTAAGTCCCCAACTTGGGAACATTTGAGCTGTGAACTTTGACAGGCACCAACAGCATTCTTAGATGCAAATGAATCACAGGAGTAGCTCACACATCTGCCAGATGTTGTCACAGTTGTTCTGCTGTATGTTTACTGTATAGTAAAATTGTGTATAATAGTACAATACAGTCACGGACTTACTGTGCGCATGTCTGGTTTTTTTATACTTTATATTATGTATTTGTGACAGAGGTTTATAAGACTCACTTTGTTGGACTTAGGAATGAGTTCCATTTACAAACATTCCCCCTAAACAGAACTCATTCTGTTCCACAAACAGTTCAGTACACAGTATATATATTGCTTTATTTTCCTCAGTACATGAAAGCTACGTTTTATCACCTCTGGAGTCTACTGTTGTCAACGCAAATTTTGCTGTCAGCTAATCACCAATTGATTACTTACAACTTCTCTCATCACCAGTTTTTCATAATCTTTAAGATTTATTCACTCTTGATGTAATTTTTGGAAATCTCCCAATCTCCCACAACTTTTTTTGATGTATATATTTGTTTTTATTTAGGTATGGCAACTTAAGTTGCCTTCATCCATCTAAAACAGGGATTTTTCTTCATTTCTGGAAAAATATCAGCTAGTTATTGAAATACTACTTTCCTACTAATTTCCCCTTTTCCCACTAGAATTCCTGAGAGATAGTCATTTATCTTCCAAGATCTTCCATTACTTGAGTTAAATTCCTGTACCACAAAATCAATCTTTCTGAAGTGTAACATTGATTTGTTTTTAGTATATTCACCAAATCGTACAGCCATCATCACCATTTAATTCCAGAACATTTAATCACCTCTAAAAGAAAGCCCATACCTTTGAAAAGCTCTGTACCTAGTTCACTTTCCCCAGCCTTTGATAATCACTAATCAACCATCCCTACAAATTAGTCCACTCTGAATATTTTATATAAATGGAATCATTTGACACATGGCATTTTTTATCTGGCTTCCGTGCTGATCAAAATGTTTTCAAGGTTTGCCCATGTTGTAGAATGACCAGTGCATCATTCACTTAAGGTAGGTATTATGTTTTGTTTATATATCCATCCACTGATGAAAATTTATGTCTTTTCCATGTTTAGGCTATTATAAACAATGCTGCTGTGTACACTTGTGAAGTTTGTGTGTACACTTGTGAAGTTTTGTTTACAGTTCTCTTAGGTACATTCCTATGAGGAAAACTGCTGGATCATATGATCATTTTGTGCTGAATGATTTAAGGAGCTGTCGATTTTTTCTGAAGTGGCTGCACCATTCTATATTACCGCTTAGCAACGTGTAAAGCTCCTAAGTTCTCCAGAGCTTTACTGGCACTTGCTATTATCCGTGCTTTTATTCTAGCTGTCTCATTGCATCTGAAGTAGGGTCTCATTTTACTTTCAATTTGCATTTGCCTGACTTATCATTTGAGGCATTTTGTTACATGCTTATTGGCCATTTGCAGATCCTCTCTGGAGAACTATGTATTCTTGTCCTTTGCTCATCTTTGATTGGGTTTGCTGTTGGTTTAAATATTAACCCATAATCAGATATATAATTTGCAAATATTTTCTCCTTTTCTGTGGGGTGTTTTTCCCTTTGTTGGCAGTGTCTTTTGATACACAAAAGCTTTTAATTTTCATGATGCCCAATTTATTTATCTTCTTTCTGGTTCCGCGGGAAATTGTGGTGTTGTGTTTCCCCTCTGCCTCGCCATCCACACGCCTCCAGTTTGTAGTTGTTTCTACCTGGTGCTTTATTTAAGTTTGCATATCAAACCAGGACTTATAATGACATTTTTGCATAATGCCCCCACAATCATATTGAGGATGCTGAAGATCCATTTCCAAAGTCAGATCAATGTCCTTCCAGCTCTCTAGACCAACAGCTTCCTCCATACAGGCTGTAGCTCCGAATTCGTCAGCAGCCTACCCCATGCCCTCTCCTTCGACCATGTCCCTGAGCACCTAAGTCTGTTTTGCTCCTTCCGACACTCCCACACAGGAAGTAGAGCCCTGACGTCCCCTGACTTCAGTGTTGTGGAGTTAGTCACATTTTGTTTCTGGTTCCCAGAGCTGTTAGTCTCAATATTGGGCATTGAGAATATTTTCAAAGTTTATTTCTCTGTCTTGTCCATCCTTTTATGGGTTTACAGGACAGGAGTATGCATCAAAGAATGGAATTCCTGGACATCGTGACCAGAATTTACAGCAGATGTTTACATATCTTATTGACTGTGTTGATTAGCTTGCAGCCAACTGGTCTGATTACAGTGGATCTGCTATGTAAACGGCACCGAAGAAAACAATATCTAAATTCCCAATTAGGTCCATTCAACTGACTATAATCAAAGGGTTTTAAAGGCTGGTATTTACTGGTGGCACTTAGGAATTGTCTTTTGTACAGCTGTGTTACCAGTGAAAGCTCCTCAAGGTGGATTTGTGAGCAGGTGCTCAGTCCTGGGGAGGGGCCATTGAGGCATTTGAGAGAGAGAGAGAGAGGCAATGTGTATGGCTTCTGAGGAAAGGGAGTAGAGAGGCTGCCACTGTCCTAGGAGAGGTGGAAGGTAATTACTACACAAAGTGCAGCTACTATGCCCTGTGTCTGGAGAGCTACCACTCTAATCCTACAGGCATGTAGGGAATGGTCAGAACTTGGAGCCTAGGATACCAACTTGGTCCAGTTTAGACTGGACCAAAGTAAGGCTTACAATAAAGTTGCCGCGACTGATTCAGAGAGCAGGAAAAAGCATGTGGGAACCACATCAGCTCTGCACATTCTTGCAGACGACCAGGATGACCTCAGCGGTCTCACCTGACCTAGTAAGGCAATGATTTCAAAGGAGGAGACATCATCGCTGCACGTTAGGTTTTCTGGCATAAATTAGTTTATCTCTGCATGTTCTGAGGTCCTAAAAGCACAATTTTCAAAGTGTGACATGATGGTAGTAACTTCCAGACAATGTGGAGACCACGGTCCATGCAATACTAAAACACAAATTAGTATAGTTGAGGCAAATGCAAACTTTAAAATAAGTCTTTCTCTACAAGTACTTCCTTTCTGTGTACTCATAAATCCACAGACTCCTGAGCTCAGCATTATAAACATCAGAGTATCTGATACATGTCTGTCTCCTTGGAAGCACAGGGGTCAGAAAGGAATGAAACAATCTCCACTGTAGGAAAAGCTACCTATTAACAGGTGAAGGTACATTTATGCAAATCACTGTAATGCAATATTAATTCCACCTAGGTGATTTGGAAAGGAGTTCAAAGAGAGATTAACCAAGGGAAGCTAAGGGAAATTAGTGATGAGAAGTAAGAAAATTCAGAGGAAAGGGCAGACACTGACTGAATCCAGCTATTGGCTGGTGTAAGGAAACTTCAGAAGGGGCTGGGAATACAGCTGAGCAGCACAAGTGCCTGCCTGGCAAGGGCAAGGTCCTGAGTTTGATTCCCAGTATTGGAAAAAAAAAAAGGAAAAGAGACTGCAAAAGCTGGGCATGGTGGGGCATCTCTATAATCCCAGCACTGAGGAGGCTGAAGCAGGAGGATCCTTGTGAGTTTGAGGCCAGTCTGTACTACAAGGGAGTTCAAGGGTACTATGAACTACATAGTGAGATCCTGTCTCAAAAAACAAACAAAAATGCAGCTGCAGAAATTGAAGTTGAAAAGTTAAGTAGACATACATTATCTTTTATCTCACTAAAATGCTGTTAATTATAAAGTAAACTATTATTTCATGTACAAAGAAGAAAATAGCTTTGCTAATGCAATTATCCCACAGTATGGATTGCAAAACACTCCAATTTCAGAAGAGATAAAATGCAAGGTATTGTGCCTTTCAGAATGGATAAAATGTGGTAATTTCCAAAAGAAGAAATCTAAAAGATGAATTAACATTAGAAAACAATTTCTTAAACAAGATAAAAGCAAACAATATGGATGTCATTTTTCTCATCAAAGTGGCATAATATAAAAACATTGTTCAGCATCAGGAAATGGATAATGAAATGGGAAAATTCATTCAGAAAGGGCAACTTAATGACCTTCCAGAAGATTGTTTTAACAATAATGTGTTAAGAACCTAAATGTGCATATATTCTTAAAGCAGTAATCCTGCCTACAGGATTTGACCTCATCCGTACTTAGGGACTCAGGAGATTTACATACGAGGATATAACATTAATTGTGATAATAAAAATGCAAGCTACACAAATGCCAAATTATACATAAACATTTAAGTAAACTGTTGTGTGCCTAAGAAATACTGATCAATTGTTTAAATATTTGTCAAGATGAGAAAACATCTTCTAATGTAAGGACATATTTCAAAAGGAAGGGAAAAATTCTACATAAACTATGATTTGAATCTTGGAAAAATATTTAATAAAGATAGGAAGGTTAGATGATCTAGTTTAACTGTAAAGTATAGTATTATTGGCAACATTTCTTTCCTATAATTTTCAACTGTTTAAAAACACTTCTATAATGACCATGTTTATCTTTTATAACTTCTCCTTTCCCCACACAGATTTGTTTCCCAAGTTCTACTACAATGAAGTCATAATGGAGAAGGTAACCTTAGGCAGGGACACACAGAATGACCAATAGCTACCGTTATATCCACTAGTAACTACAGATGATCACTGTACTGAACATTGAAACACTCCCTGATACAAGGTAGGTGGGCCCAGATCATGGGTAGTTCTATATTTCTCAACAGAACAAATCAGCTACATCATTAGCTCTAACATTGTGTTAAAATGATGCTAAAGTCACAAGCATTTTTTCTAACCTGTATCAGATGGATGAAATGGGTGAGAAAGAAAATGAAGAACAGACAAATGGTTATATAATTTCCATATGGCAAAGCTGGAATTTGAACCCAAGTCTCTCTTTTTCACCAAAGCCTCAATATCTTGCTGAAATAAGTATCAAGAAAGAGAAAGATTCTGTTCTTTTCACCAACGAATGCAAGAGATTATGAACACACTATGGAAAGTCACAACTGTGGATAACAGAGACACCTCTGAAAGCTTGATTGATAAAGGGCTAGATTCACAGCTTATCAACTGCTACACTCAGCTGTTGAGAAAACCGTCTTTTCTATTGTTTGTGGTCACTAAGATAAAGGCACAAAGGCATTTACCTACCTGGCAAGGTAAGGCGACTTGTGGAGCTAGTGCTGGGGGCTGGGGAGCCGTGAGAACGCTTCTTTGTGCCTGTGATGAGGAAGAAAATGACAAGCAAAATTAGGACTGGGGATAAACTTGTTGAGTAGGTAAACGCTACTCTGAAATACTGTTAAATGATCCAAAAGTTTGGGTGTGAACGTAACCTTTAGAAGGGTAGGTGAGGTTATAGCACTGGCACAAACAGCTATCGTCAGAAAAGCCAAGAGCGCAGCTTTTTATCCATGTGTGATTCTGCTCAGTTCCTCCAATGGGCAGGTTAGCATTTTGGGGATCAGCACATTTGGACAGGATGTATCTTGGCATCACCAGGGAAGTTTCCTAAATATCCAGTTGCCTGGGTGTTGCCCCTAAGATCTTGTTTGCTGTGTGCTAGGATGGAGCCTGGCACATGTACTTTCAAAGCTCCTAGATGATTCTGATGTTTATTCAAGAATGAGAACAGCTTTGGTATTTAAAAAGGTAAAGTTCTGTTTTTAGCATCAAGGAATCAGGGGTTTGGTCACTGCTCTGTTGTTGAAGACTTTTCTTGCTACTGGACCTCAAGCCATTAACTGGATCTTGCTGAGGCTCAGCAGATGCTCATCCAAAAGATGAGGAAAATAACAATTGCATCGAAGCGTTCTGGTGGGAATCAAAGGAATCAAGGTATGTTACAGCACGCAGGGGGCGCGGAGGACTACACAAGCATGAGCTTACTGAGGCATAAATTAGTTTATCTCTGCATGTTCTGAGGCAGGACTGGGGATAAACTTGTTGAATAGGTAAATGCTACTCTGAAATACTGTTAAATGATCCAAAAGTTGGCCATGAATTCTTAGTAAGAAGGATATGAACTTTGCTCATATAAAGAGTTCAATGGGTCACGAGGGGATGAAAAGACAGCTTCCAGGATGAAATCAATAAGGACAGAGTAGAACAAAGGGACAAAGGAAATGCTGCGCTGTTCTGCGTGACAGCATTTATATTTTACATATGTGTATGTGTCTATGTTTGCATATGGGTTACGTATGAACATATATAGCCCATGTATATTTATATAGAAATATATAGACACATATGAACACACATGCACTCTTCACTCATTCATTCATTCATTCATTCATTCATCCATTTACTCATTCATTTCTTTTACCAGCTAGAATAAGACAAAGCCTGGAAGCCAGAATCCAGCAACCTGGCAAATATTTACAGTCTGACCTGGCGGAACTACAGAGAATTCTTACGGACACACACAGGTTAATGTTATCTGTTACAAACTCATCAAGCACCCTGAACTTTTAGTAAAGTCTATTTTATAGCAGAAGCCTTATGTGAGTTGACTGAGTGCTGATGGAGAAAATGCTGTGGCCACAGTCACGGGTGAAGGTCATTCAGTGACCGACATGTGAATCAGCCTCTGAGGAAGCAGACACTTGGGGCTAGAGCTGACCCAGTGCATCCTGCTCCAGAGTCCCTCTGAGAAGTGAAGACATACACTGGATGGTGCTTGAGACAGTATAATTTCCATCTTGAACATGATACCAACCTTGATCTTCTGTGTTGTTGTTGTTATTACTATTCTTGGCAGTAGCAGTGGTGTTAATAGGAGTAGTGAAAATAGAAAACACAAAACTAATCCAATCACCTCACACCTGCCAAAGGGGTTAATTTGTGTGGATAAGATACAGCTGCTATCGGAAGCCGGCAGGATATTAGTAGTACGTATGCTTCCCAGGTCGCAGGGCTGCACTGAAGAAGAGAGGTGAGTTAAGGAGATCTTCAAGGCCCTAACCTGGCAGGAACTGAGATTGAGATTCATCAGAGATGATTTGCATGACTTAGGGGAGTCCACAATCCTCTTCCAGACGCTGAAGGGCAAATTCCAGGGAACGAAGCCAGAGGTTTGCATTCTAATATGTTCGCCAGGAATTTAGTATGCATTGGTCTAACATAATGCTTTGGACACTAAGAGAAGAAAGATTTACCAAGGGTGACACTGGTCAGGAATAGGGCCACCTCATCTCACAAGCCAGCAGGTACAGTTTAATACTATCAGAAAGGTTGTTATACTGCAAGTCAGCATGGAAGAGGGCCCTCTCGGGATGCAAATCCTAGCCTCTAACCTTTTCTCATGACCCTGCTTCCTCTTAACCAATTCATTACCTGAGTTTTCTTTTCAAGTCCAGTCTCTAACCTTGTGATCCAGAATCCTTCCAGTTCCACCGGAAATACCTCTGGGTTTCACTTGGGCCTGCTTCCATGGTGAGTATGCCAATAACTAAATGTCATTCAAAGGCTTTTTACTTATGTCACAGAGTACGTGGGACAAGATTTCTCAACTGCTGCACAATTCCTTATGGTGCAGGATGTTCTGTGCATTATAGGAGGTCTCTGGCCTCTACAACATGACCCTCATCATGACCATCAAAAGTGTCCTCCAGGGAAAATTGCCCTCAGCCAAGAGCCACTGTTCTTGTATGGCATGATTCAGATTTTTTATTCAGAGCCATGATTCCCAATGTAGCCACATGATCATCACTAACAGTTACTACCACATATCAAGCCGTTACTGTGTCCTTGGCACTTTATTAACTAGCCACAGGGAAAGGTACACTCATTGTCTTTTCTGATCTTAACACTCTGACATTAAGATTACTCCCATTTTATGGCATTTAGAGTCAAAAGAAGTTTAAGTAATTTGGTCAGAGTTATTGGTAAAGTTTAAGCCAAGTTGCTTCAAAGCTCAAACCTATAGAAACTTTTCTTGTGACTTTTGCTCCCTCTTAACCAATTTATTGTATGAGTTTTCTTTTTCAAGTCCAGTCTCTCAACTTTGCCTAAGGATGAGGAAAACCCAGAACAATTATTTTAACAAAAAGAGAAAACAAGACGTAGGAAGCCAGCATGTCTGGAGGACACACTGAGAGACCTAAACATTTTATAAATGCCTCAGGTGATTCTGATCCTCTGGAGCCTTGTGTAACAGAAATTTCCTTCTTCTCTACCTACTGGAAAATTTGGTGCTCTGATTTCCTTGCATACTCTTGTAAAGCAGAGAGATCCAATTTAAGCTTGCCTACATGAATGCTTGAAAAATTGCAAACCACTCAGCGACTACAAGCTTTCAGTATGACTTGTGGAAACATTAACTATTGACACGTTCTTGGTGCAAATAAAACAAGACAGTAACTTGCTGTGATCTTCCAATGTCCTTCAGTTTGATGACTTTTCCTTAAGCCTGCTTTTCATTCCCTTGGTACCCTGCGTGAGGGTAATCTTTCCTGGCATTAGGTAAGTGAAAAGGCAGGTCTATAAGGCCTTAAGTGCTATTTTCTCTGGATGCTTAACGAATGTCCACTCCATCAGAAAGGGTTGCATCCCCACCTGCATCTCATAATCATTAATCATAAACAGGTAGGAGGAAGAGGAAACGAAATTAACCTGTTTCCGATTTCTCCAGAGCTTCAGAGAGCACCAAGGACCACTGGGGATGTTTGGTTCTGAGTTAGCCTGCCACTGGCTCCCCGTGCACTGAAGCTGTTTTCCTGAGATCATCTTCCACTTTGCAACTACCAGCTTACTGATCAATCCACTCAGCACTCCAGTCTTGGGAGAAATGCCCAATTCATCCAAGCTTCAACTTCTAGACCTCTTTGCCTCTCCCTTGCTGCCATCCCAGGGAAACTGTCAGAAGCTAAGTTGGAAGGTTCAGCCACACATCCAGCCTCCATGCTGCGCTGTACTATACCACAAAGGCAGACAGGGAAAACAAACCAACACATACACCTGGCTCTTGGATTTTTGTAGACGTCCACACAAAAACGCTGCTCCATGAGGGACTTTATATTCACTGCCACTGCTTTTCAATCCTGGCTATATCTAAGAGTTATTTGGTGTCACATGCTGACCCCTGAGCCCTTCAGTCAGGGATGCTGCTTAATTGGTCTCAGGTGGGGTGTGGGCCTGAGCCTGGCCTGGGCCTGGGCACTTTCTAAAGTAAATATCCACAGAAGAATGACTCTTACCAGTGATTTCTTTCCATCTTTATTTAGGTTTCCAGGGAGCCCAGTTCCTATTTACCTTTTAATGGTGGGAACTAGACAGGCCTCTGTAGCAGGCATACCCACATACAAAATTTTGCCCTACTTTATGACTCTGGATTTGCACTACATTCTTAATTTTTAACAGAGACTAAAGTATTGACTTATGTGATTTTAGAAATCTTGAATAATTTAAAAATGAAAAATAGCAAACAACTATGTCAGTTCTGGCATTAAATTGTATTTTCCTCATTTATTAAATTGTTAAAACATCAATTTAGGAGATAATTGTGAAGATTGAGTAAGAGTAGACATCAAAACTCTAATAAATTGTGAAGTGCAATATATGTTATTGTTCAGTTTATATCCAAGAGGAAGAGTGTGTGTGTGTGTGTGTGTGTATGTGTGCGTGTGTGTGCATGTGTGTGACTTTTAAGAAACAAGCACTTGAAGGTCAAGAATCAATTTATCCTTGACCCACAGTGAATGTGTAGGGAGTAAACAACCCGATCAGTCAGCTGAGGGCAGAAATGTCATCACTGCGGCTTTTGTGACTTTAGGCATCTTTTGACAAACGAATAGCTTTCAGACACTTCACATTCTTGCCCTTGGTTGGCTCAGCTAAAAGGCAATGCATGCAATTCATCAGGAGTCTGGAAAGAAGACAGTGACGTGACCCCCAAGGTGGCCTGCCTCACAGTGAACCTCAGACTTACGATGTCCTGCTGTTAGTGCCACACTCCAGCGATTCACCACTTAACCTCAAACACACCATTTCCTTTCTATAAAATCAGGTTAGCCTGGCCAGGCCCAGGCTTGCTGAGGAAAGGGTAATTTAAGAGCCATTTGAGACCAAATGGAGTTATTACGGATGGTGTTGTTATGATACACCTAAGTCCAAAGAACAGGGGTGAACGTGAAAGCCCCAGGTAGAAAACTGATGGTCAACACTTTGGGCATTTCTAATCACTGTTTTTTTAACATATTGTAAATACATGCCTTTGTGAAACCCATACATTTCTGATCATTCTAGCTAAGCGTATCTGCCAATGTCTTTGTGGTCCATTTGGGCAACAAGCCAGTCTCTCTGAACAAATTATTTTTGCCCCTTGACAGCTTTAAAGAGAGAACATCAATGTAAGTTCACGTTCTGCTTTGGGGTGTTGAATCAATGAGCAATGGCACAAATGGTAACCACACATACCTTCCTAAAAGTTGTCTTCCAATGGTGTATGTACAAGAGCAGCTTATTTACAGTGTTAAATAATATTTTTCTGCATAATACAGCACTATCAATACATTTTTGCTTTAGTGTAACTTGATTATTTCATCACAAAAGCTAGTCAGGTATCTTACACTATGTTTTAAACATGACTTTTAACATTTGAGTATTCACTAGAATTGGGCATAATCAATGAGGATCCTCAAAAGTGTTTATAATGTTTGATTTAGTAATTGCACACCTAGAAATTTGTCCACATAGATATTCTGAAATGTGACAAAGCCTTCTACACAAAGATCTCTATTGCTGTATTATTTTAAAAGCAAAAACTAAAATAAAAGCATATAACTATTAAACAGTAGACAGGTGGTTAAGTAAAATGTGCCACAGTCATAAAATAACATACTGTATCATGTTACTATTGAAATTACATTAGTGTGAAGTTTGTAAAAAATGGAAAAATGTTTATAAAATAATGTTATATGGGTGAGCCATAATGCAAAATTAAGTATAATGTATGGCCCTAGCTGTATAAAAACACATAGTAAAAGACCACAAGGAAATACACTATTGACAGTGCTTAATTGTTATAGGGTGTTACAAGTGATTTTAAGTTTTTATTAATGGCCTGATAGGAATAATTTTTTATAATGCAACCAGATTGCACAAGGCAGAGGTGGACTCTGAAAGGTTGTATTTTTCAAAATGAGTAACAATCCAGTGGCTTTACTATACAAGAACAATATGCAGAGGCAGCCCACCAGGGAGGCGGCATTTGTATAACAGACCTTGTCACTACTAGGGGGTCCCTTCTTAGTGGCCAATTTCAAGGAAGCAGGCTGGGAGCCCACACTATTACACCACTTGTGTCCCCGCAAACAAGGGTAATGACTATTTGCCAGTCAGACTCTTGCAGAGCAAGAAAATATTTCCAAATATACATCTTTCAAGAGAAAGAAAAAAGTGAGGTATTTGAAAGTTAGCATCACAGAACTGTAAAAACATTAATATCATTGTACCCTGATGGGAAATGATCTATAGAAGTCACCCTAATCCCATGAATGCTGAAGTTTCTCATGCCTTAAAGGAGCTTCTGATAACATCTACCTCATCCATCATTCAAAACAGATGCTATGAACCATGACGGAGTCGTGTTCTGGGAGCATCTACCAGTGTGTAGGCAAAGGTACTTGGTACTTGGGCATTATGTGGTGTTTGGAAGACAGATGGTAGAGAAAGTTGGAAAAGGCTTATATCTGAGGACAGAATGTAGACAACAATTTAAAAAACAATTAAAACAGCCTTTTAATTTTTCAATTTCCAAGTAAGAGGTTAATTCATTGTTTTTATTTGGTACTCAGAAGATGAATATACAAATACATAGTCATTTATAGATGCTGAGGGGAAATTATACATTGCATGACTGCCAGGCTCATTTGTGAAATAAAGATTTACAATAAACACAACTTTAATTCTTCGACAGAAGTTTTGCATACTGTTTGACATGAAACCTGATGACTGAACTTTGCATTTGGAGATATGAAGCTATGGCGTTTGAATAGGTTATTTTAATACACAGCAGCATCATAGGCAACAACATTCTTCCTCAGAATGGACACTCATCCTCTTGCCCTCTGATACATGAATGCAAACTTCGACCAGCACTTTTTATTTGCCAGGGCATATTTCACATCATGGAAGTAAGCAATATCTGCTGTAAAATAAAATCCATCTCCACTGTCCCTTTGGAAGAGCATTTGAAGAACTTACCCAGAAATCCCTTTCTTATTCTTCCAGAGAACTATGTACTCAGCATGCTCTGGGTGGTAGTTTGGAATTTTGATTCTGCTTGCCTTTCTCTTTTGAGTCTTGCTAAACATCAAAAGAGACATTGATTCAGATTGGAAATGCAGTAAAATCTAAGGCTGAGGAGATGTGCTGGGTTTTCCACTCACATATGGCCAGAGCCCTTACCAGGAGAGAGGCTACAGCCCCATTGTGAGGGTATAACATCCTAGGGAGAAAAACCCTGTGGCAGTAAAAATTACACTCTTACTTACTGGCCTCAAAGTGACTCACTTTCCTTTGAGTAAGTGATCTCCCATAAGCACTTCCTTCTTCGTGCTTCCCTTCACCAATGTGTTCTGTCCTCCCAACCTACCCCTGTCCTGCCTTTGAGACACAATGTTCCTTCATGTGGATTACACTGGGACATGGTACTTTCCCCCATTACTTTGTGTTTCTGTGTACTAAAGTGACATTGTAAGCAGAATGGCTTACCTCCACAGAGGTGAATGAAGAACTTTTTAAAAGGTAGAAAAATGTGAGAAGAAGGAAAGGATGAAAAAACAATGATATGAAACAGAGTAAAGGTATTTAAGTTAGATTTGGAGACAATCTGGCTGTACAGTAGGCACAAAAGCTGATAAAAACCCAACTGAGCTCTACAAATGAACATAGCAAGTGTATTTTTAAAAATTTAATAGCATATAAAATTGTATAAAAATATCAAAGCATGATAAAAGGAAAAGATGTGTCTTATAGTTCTATCTCTAGAATCATTTACTAGACAATACCTATGGCTGTAGATTTTTACTATAAATCTAGGTATATTGGTATGCGCCTATATTTCCATACCATCACACATATACCCTTCTCCCTGCAGAGAATACAAATCCCCAGTCCAAGACATCATGACAGGATGAAGACTATTTCAAGATGTGCCTCTGAGGCAGTCTTAGAAGCCATTGGGTTTTAATGGGTTTTGTTTTAAATCAGTTACACTGCACCATAAACTAAGTGCAGGTGCAGAAGTGAGCTCCCATGAAACATGCAGGGAAAGTGCAGGAGTGAGGGCTAAAGCTGACCAAAGCAGAGATGATGGACCCCTGGATGGCACCTACCGTGGCCAGCTTCGGTCAGCACTTATCCCAGGAAAGGGGGGCAAGCTCTCTCCAGGGAGACTGAAGAAGTGCACGGAGAGAGCTGCCGGGGCCACGTATCCCTCCCTGCATCTCCGGGCTCTGTAACTCCAAGTTCACTTGGCGAAGCCTGCAATTGCCAGGGTTAATCCATTTCTGCTTGAGAACAGAAGCTAGAATATACATCAGTTCATCTCGTGTGAGGTTTAAATTTGACATTCTTGGACTTTATTGTCTAAGTTTCCCACTGCATCCCAGGTTTATTTAATGTGAAAACAAATTCTTCCAATGAAGCATTTCCTGCTTGGCATTTCTGGAGAAGCACCTGTCTTTTTCAAATGCCCAGTGCAGACCTCCGGAGGCCTACTTCCTGTTTTCCTAACCTTCCTTGACCCACATTCACTAACCAGACAAGCTGCCTAATATGGGTTACACTGGTTCCATTCTAACTGTAATGTCACTTCTCTGCCTATCAGTGTCTTTGAAGATAGGAAATGTTACAAAACTGAAATCCGGCCTTGAGGTAATATGTCTCTTGGCTCCCAGAGGGATGTTTCATAAGATCTTGCTGCTGTTCATTACGATTTCTTCATTAAATTCATTTTCCCAAAGATAATGAAGTCTTTAATCATGAATCACCATTGATGAATTACAAGCATTACTTTCCATTTATTCATGAATAAGATCCAATAAAACATCATGATTGCAACATTATGTTCTTTAACATCTAATTTTGTGGTGGTTCAGCGCTGCATCCACCTCATACTGGTGGAACTTAGCTGTGCAATGCCTCCTCACGCTGCACATATAGAACCTTCTATTTGCTCCAGGAGGAGTCTATTTTGACTTTTAAAGATTTCACATTAGGCTCTAAATAAAGCCACGGGTGTTTCATATGGATGTGTGCCATTATCCCCTTTGGAACATCATTCTCAGATAAATTCTGTTTTGTTCTAAGATTTCTTTTGCTTTGTTTTTGTTTTCTCTTCAATTAGAAAGCCATGAACATTTCAAATTTATTTTTTCATAAATTTGCCTTTGACAGCTTCCCCTGAATTATCTGCTCTTTCCTATCTCTCGGGGTCCGTTGGCATATACTTAGAACATAAGTCTCATGAACAAAGTGAAGCGGCTGGCGGAGAGGAGATGTTGAGTACATTGTCAGGTAAATTTGAATTTTGTTTGCACACACAAGAGGATAGTGCAATTGCATTCAAAAATTTTACATGTGTTTCCTGAATGCTGACTGAACATTGGGTGCCATGGTGGGCCAGTGCTATGACTCCTGTGATGTGTGTGGGCCTTTCAGGACCTGAGAAAAAATTGTTTTCTGAATTCCCTACATCCTCTTTCTTTCAGATATAATTCTACATACATAGGTTTTCAATATTGGAATCTTCTCTAGCTTATGAGGAGAAGGTGTTATCTTTTTGTTTGTAATCCAAACTCTGTGAGAAACATTACAAAGTAATTTCTATTACCTAAGTCTTTGCCCAGATATTAACTAATAGTAGGAGAAAATATGTTACATATTCTATTTATCTAGCCTTATATCTAAAGAAAAGTGACCCAAGCGAGAAGTAAGAGTGAAAAGCCAAGCAACCTTATTCCCAAAATATGGAGTACAAAATTCATCCATATTCATCTTTTTTGTCTGCTCTCTTTCTTTCTTTATGCTCTTTATTTTTCATTTTTACACTTACTAAAGATATGGTTCCGGATGAAAAATACAGTATCTTAAACTCTGTAAATGAAATGCACATACGCATTAGATTATTTTGGGGGGTTTCAGATGTTTCACATCATGTTATTCGTAAGTATATCAGCTCCATAATGGGATCCTATCAGACATTTTCAATAGTTTTTAAAAGCTCCAAGAATGACGTGGACAGTGGAAAAAAAGCCCATTTGAATGAACAGGTCAGACATAGAAATAAGTCTTTTGTTTGCTCCTGTAAGGTACTGGGCTCATAACCTAGGAAACGTAGGCATAAATTAAAAAGGGAATGCAGATCTCCCTAGGAACGAGGTGTGATGCTGCCAAACCTTACACATTAACACAACGTGTAGGTATCTAGGGACATGGAGACCTAAATGCAAGAGCTGACTCTGCTTGTTGTGCTCTGTCGAAGGAGGTGTAGAACCTGTGGTTATTAGTAGTAAGGATGGTTCTCCTGCTGTCTCCACATTCTAGTCAATCTCCACTCAGGTGCGCAAGCCCTCAGGCAATGTGCGAACCAGAGCACAGTGCCGCCATCAGTGCAGCGCGCTAATGTTTGTCCTGTGCTGCCGCTCAACTTGCGGGAGGCCGTTTCAACAGAATGAAAACACCATAGAAAAGGAGCTAGAGCTTTGAAAATATTGTTTCTCTCGTTGACGCTGACGTAGATTAATTACCTTAATGTTTAGTAGCAATTCATAAGATAGTAACACGTTGCTTTGCATTTTCTTCAGCAGATAACTTTGTATTTTTACTCAGTGTGCCTTCGAAACACTTTTAAGGGATATCAAGCTGAGCTACATGGAGCTTTAGTTTTCCTCACTGAGCGTTCTAGGTAAAGTTCTATGGGTAAAGTTCTATGTATAAAATTCTCCTCCCACTGCTTTTGCTAATTAATGACATAAAGCGAACGAAAAACATTTCCATCTTTATTGGTGCTAGAATAAATGGCTATATTCCTATTTCTTTTTAAAATATCGTAGAGTGTTGCTTACTGGAATATAAAATGGAAGCTGCAGACGTTCTATTTTGGTTGACCAAAAAGCCCCACATACAAAAATACAGAATAGAAATGAGGTAAAAGGTCCAGGTTTCAATGTCAAGAGTTGACATACACTTGGCTGTATTTCCTTCCTTTACAAAATCGTACCACCTGTAAAAACATAGTTTGCAAATTATGTCCTGTGGGTTGCATGTAACTCATAGCCATGTTTTGTTTGACCAGCACAGTGTAAATTTCTGAGTTAGTTGCCAATATGTAAAACTTTGAAAAAATATTTACACAAAATCTTAGGTAATTAGTACCCACCCCTCACCTCTATCTACATAGCACAAAGCTAGCAGCTGACTGTGGGCTGCCTCCTTTTGACAGCACCCACCCTCGCCAATTCTTCACACGGCGCACTGTTCCTTATTCCCTGATGCCCTGGCCCATCATAAATTGCCATGGATCACAGTAGTTGTGATATGACATGGTGTACTTCAATCATTTCCGTGAACTGTTTAGGCACCTGGAGTCATTTGAATTTGTGATCACATGACTTACTGTGATTGGTTAGGAAAGCGGAGAGAGCAACGGAAAAACGTGTCATTATGAAGCCAAATATACAGCTGACAGAAGCAACCCGCACAGACAGCAGCACACTACAGTGTGCTCTGTACAGTAACGCTCCGCCCACCTTTCTGTTGTGAAATATTTCAAGGCTCCAAAGCTCTTGTTGGCCACACCCAGTCTCCCTCTTTCTGCCTGATAAATTACGAACATTTTGTTTTAGAGGCGGAGGCTTTTAGATATGTTTTTTTTGTGCTTCTAACACAGACATGAAATCATAGCAGTGTTACACTACAGCTCAGAACCTGGTTCACTTTCTTCCTCTTACTAATCCTGATTCAGCACAGAATATCCACGTGCTTTACTCTTGACAGGGACTTGTTGCCAAAGCCGCATTGAAAGAATTACTTTTTCCAAATCATACTACTTAGTCTCATAAAATCATACTGTTTTGCACCCCACTGTAGATCTCCCAGTTCTCCTTCAGTTTCAGGGGATGACATCCCTGTTCTCTTTTCCTGCCAATCTATTATTTGTGCTATAAATCAGCTCCTGGCTAGTTTTAAAAGACTCACTCATACTAAAAGCATGATCTGACCTACCTCCCTGATACTAGTTCCCTTATTATTTCCCTGAATTACAAAAAGGAAAGAAAAGAAAAGTGACGAGATGAGGACCGGACCAGCCAGTGGTCAAAGTTTCAGTAACTCTTAGTAACAGATGCAACCCAGTGAAAACAACGGTGTTCCCACCTGACAGGATGGTCATCTGCTGCCACGCTGAGGTTTATATCTATGACTGCACAGATAAAATAAATTAAGCATCAAATACAGATTCCTTTTAAAAAAAAAACCCCATGTCATATAATACAAATGGAAAAAAGCATAAGAACAATTTTTAGGTCTGAATAGAAACTGGAGAAAATGAAGGGCTCCCAACCGAGGAAACACCCAGAGATTGGAATCATTATTTCAGTTGTAATGAAAGCCAGGGTGGCTGTCTCCACCATCAGTAGCCAGTACAAAAAACAACAGCATTTAAAGTAATGGCATTGACAGTCATAAAATGGCAATTACTGTGCGTGGCTTTTGCAGGCTTCTCTCAGCACATCCACGATGTCCTTTCTCATCAGGCCAGTCAGGTGCCATGAAAGCCCAATCATTTGCAAAGGCTTTTTGAGGAAGCCCCTTCAAGTGTGTGCAAAAATCCAAAGTGGTTTTGTTTGATCTGGGGGAAATTCCTCCGAGTTCTAACACCGTAAGCCAACCCCCAAGTCGTCACCCCTGGGATATGACCTGAGAGAAAGCCTGGGCGGGGGGGCCTTGCTTTTGACAGTTGTACGCCTTCCCCAGATAAGGGTCTTTGTGGAAGAAGGGGAATGAAGAAGCTCAGCTAAAATGATGCAAGACACTGGCAGCTTCTTTTAGTGTATGTGAGTCTTTCTACTCTTCTGAATCTGAAAAAAAGAAACAGAAAAAGAAAAGTGTCAAATGCTGCCTTTCCCTCCCTCCAGCCTCCAGGTCTTAAGAGAAGAAAATCTGGGAGACAAAAAAACAAGGGATCAGTTAAACAGTCAACACTGGCCATGGTGGTCCTTCGTATCATGATTCATTCTGTCCAGGAGTGGGACATCTCAGTGGAGACCTTTGAACACTGATATATTTACAAATTTAATAGTTGCTTTAAAGCAGATTATTAAATATTTGGTTCACGCAGTATGGATATTAAACCACTTTATTTTGCAATTGAGATGAAAGTGGCTGCCAGTCTGGTCAGTGGAATTAGAAGCAATCTGATTCATCTAATCTCAATCATTTCTATGCAAAAAGCAATGTTCTTCTCTCTCAGAATTCCTGCCCCACCCTTAGAAGCTTCCCAAAGATATTTAAAATAAGACATGCCCAAGCCAAAATCATTATATAGATGAGTAAGTCTTCTGACCTCTCCACTGGACCCAAAGGGAGGGGGTGGAGGAAAAGCCAAAGATAGAACTACGACTAAGTTAGTGGAAGTAGAGAACACTGGATGCTTTTGACTGGTACGCTCTACCCCATGTAGCCTCATTAGTCTTGGACAAAATTTAAAATAACAAAATCCACACTGTGTTAACAGCTGCCATTGGTGTTGCAGGCTCTGCAACTCATCACGTCTTCTAGTTAAAAGTTGTCTCTTGTGCAAGGCTCCAGAGGGACAAGGGGCCAGTGGCTTAGACTTTTAAGAAAGGCACCATCAGCATCTACAGAGATGCTCCCAGGCATTTCAGGACAAGGAAAGTTCCTCATCCAACCTTAAAGACTAAGAATCTGCTTCTAAATAAGATTTAGCTGAAATTGGGCAGAAAACTAGTTGGGAGTTAGGACAGCTCTTTCTGATCTATTGTAATTACAGTCAATTCTCAATTTTCCAGGGACCATTGATCCAGGCCTCCTGCTGTTCCTCTTTCTTTATTCAGGTCTTGACGTTCTGTTGTTTATCCTTCGTTAGCACATTTGCTCATTTGGGAAAAAGCAACAGAAAAAAGAAAAGCTTCTGCCCAATCACTCTACTCTGATATGAACATTGAAAGCACGCCAGTGAAGGAAGCAGATCAAACAAAAACGGAGATCAAGGATTAGAAATTTTCCATTGATGTTTATAGCTCTGCACAATTTGGTCCACAGGGGAGCTGCAAGACAGGTCTTTCTCCTCAGCGCTCTGGTCCTGCCATTATTAGCTTAAGGTCATATGTAACGAGATTCCTTTCAGATGGTCATAGGGTACTAAGCACCTTAAATGATATTCCCAGGCCTTACATATGAAACACAATTTTTTTAATGATAACGTAAGGTTGAGTTTCATCTTTTAAATAACAGATGTCTTAGAAAGAAGCTAAGAACAGGCACCTGCGTTTAGCTGACAAGGACCACTATTAAAACCCAGTGAGGCCCAATTAGCCAACAAGGAGATTGGTGCAGCTGCCCTACCATGCAGCCTGGGTTAGCAGTGGCCTGCTGTCTCCTTGTGAGTTCCCAGGCTAAATAAAAGGTGCATTCCGAGTCTCAGTGGAATCCAGGGGCCAAGCAGAGGAGATCTTCCTCCCTTTCTAAGTATTGCTTCAGTGGTAAGTGGAGTATTCCCTCTGGCTATGGAATTTCCTCTTGACCTTTGGGTCAAAAGATCAAGGAAAGTGGCAAATACATAAAGCTTAAGTGTTTAAAAGGTGTGTGTGTTTGCTAAGTACAATCAATCCACAGTAAAGAACAAGAGGTACATGCTCCAAAACTGGGTATGATGCCAGCCTTCCTCCTGGCCTTCCGAAATGCGTGCCCTCTGAAAGTAACTCTTTTAGAATCTCTTAGGCCAAAGGTGCCTAGTTTCATAGCTCTGTACAGGATGACGCTCTACCCCAGACTGCAGACTCTTGGAGAGCTGGGAAACATTCGTCTTTTTGCTGCATGTAAAGCAATGCCAGTCACAGCACACACTCAGCAAACAATTATATTTTTAACTGAAAGGAAGTGAGCTAAGTACAAAGTAGACCTGCCAGATAGACATGACGGGAAAGTACTGTCTCCACTATTTTTGTAATCTTTGACTTTCTCTGTGTTTTGAGTTTGTGCATTTGTTTTCAGCATAAACAAAAGAGTAAGCATCAGCAAGACCAAAAAATACTATATATGAAAATGAGGAGCCTGAAGGCAAGAGTAAGAGGTCGTTTTGGTATTGCATCAAGATGCGTGACTTGATAGCTGCTTTGAATTCTATTGATTCTCTACCCACTTTGGGGAGTGGGCACAAGAAGCAGGTAAATTCACACACTTTTTAAAGAGGAACTGACTCATACATTGAAGTGGGAACTGGTCCTGTCTTGAAATAATTCCAGGAAATGTTGGAGTACTGTCATCCCTTCCCCTATCTATCCCTCGATCAAAGACATCTTGTATCTCACAAGGGGAACTGTGGTAGCTTTGAAACACATGACATATGAATTCACAAACATGTATTTAGCCTGAGTAAATGAAACATAATATCACAACAACTTTGTAGCTGGAAACGGGAGGTAGGTTAAAACACTTGGGCTTTGTGTATCCCCTTCCTCCTATGTTACCTCTGCTGCCAAGTTGAAGTGTTATGTACAGATTACACAACCATTTGGTTTAAAGACAATTATTTTGGGAAATGGCTAAAGTTTAAGTTAACAGGATTTGATTCTAAAACTCTGTTTATAAATCCTAATGTTTATTCCTAAATAATGAATAAAAAAACAATGAAGCAAATTTCATAAGGATCTTGCATTGGGTTTAAAAAACACTGTGAATGTTTCTTTCCTTCATTTTTGTTAACTGGGTTTTTATGGCTTCATTCAATTGCCACCCAAATGCAAACTCACCCAGGCTAACTTGGTTAAAGACAGAGAAAGCGCTAAAATTCAGATGTTCCAGGAAAAATGCCACAGCTGCCTTTCTATAAAATCACCTTTTTACAAAACAACAAAATGACACAGTGGGCAGCTGAGTTGTCAAATGCCAAAGAGAAAAGCAAATGAAGAACAAGCCTGGTGAAACAAAACCCAATTTTAAGTGCCAAAACTACTTTATTGGTCATATGAATAGGTCTTGATTTGCTTTTTAATAATAAGAAAACACAAAGAACAATAGTATTTGGAGATTGCTATTAGGCCCCAACGAGGTAAAGATTTTGCTTTCCTTGAGCTTGTAACAACTCTTTTAAAGTCTGCTTTCAGTGTGTACCTAGTTTCTTCTTCTCCGAATAATAGCGGACGTGATTGTAGTAGGACTGTCCTAAACTAATGTAGAATATATAAAACCAGGGTTATAGAACTGTTAAAACATGACACTTGGATCATTCATTATTATCCATGGAGGGGAGAGAGACAGGTACAGAGAATGAGAATGAACGGGGGAGGTCTGTGACGATACAGCTTCCTAAAACCTTACCTAGGCCGTCATCTGCTAAAATGCGCCGTTTGATCCAACACACAGAATAAGAACAGCACGAAGAATAGTAGTTCTTAGCGCTGTTTCTAGCCCTCCTTCTTTATCTTTCCTATTGATACCACTCGGAATAATTATGGTGACAAAATTTCCTTCTCAATGTTTGCTTGTTTCCTTCTTCCTTTATTTAGCATGTTCTTTCTTTGCACATTTAATATACTTGATTAACTATCTCTGCTCTTCTGTCCACATTCCCCAGGACATCTTTCTGCTATTACTTTCTGTTTTATAAACTTAGTACATGGATACTTAAGGGACCATTAAAACATTCAATTCTCCAAGTGCCCGAGGGCCCAGCCCACCCTTGGTAGTAAGTAACAGGCAGGCACCAGCAGCTCCTGCTGCTGCTCTGGTGACGCCAGCAGCTCTTGTTCACAGAGGTGCAGGGGAGGGCAGAGTAAAGCGTCCTCTCCACAAAGGACAGTTCTGTGAAGCGTTTGAATCTGTGAAGCCAGTAAGAAGCTAGAACCACAAAAACTAAGAAAGTTCTTCAGAGCAAAGAATGCTTGGATTTTTTACCTGGAACATTCTAACTGCTTTTATTTTTCTCAATTCTGTTAGTTCAGGAGAAGTACCAAAGGCTTCAGAATGAATGAAAGCAAAAAAAAATTCTTTCATGTTTTCACTATGACTTCAGGGTACAGAACAAAAATAGCATATACTATAGCTGATATTGCTTAGAACACAGGTGACGTCACTCAAAGATCAGGGTGCCCTTCTGCGGAGACCGCTAAGAATAAATCGGGGGGGGGGGGAAGCTGGAACACTTGATTGAAGTTGCATTTTGATGCAGCTTTTTTGAGCATGTGGGTGTCTAGACAAAAAATGGTGTTAACAATATAGACAGACCTAGGTCTTGGCTTTGGTACATAATTGTTTTGGAGGTAGCTACTATTTTCAAGAATTTTTATAAATAATAGTTTCTTTTTGCAAATGTGTTGTTACTTTTGTTTCTCCAATTACAGTGCAGACTCTGACAAAATACCATTTTCTAGGAGGAAACAAGTAAATATTTATTTCATAATTACTAAGAATCTCTATTAAAGAAGAAAGAAAAACATTTTTTGCCTAGCAGTTCCAAAATTTGAATCCTTTCTATAAAATCAGGTGTCTTTAAAATACAATGGTACATTACAAGCATAACAAAATGTCTAGAAGATAGAATGAAACAAAGAAAGTTTAGATACCAATAGTTGCACAGAAATGTTTTAAAGGATTAATTTTGTCATTAACAAGAAGTGCAATATGCTTTTATTCAATACTTCAACTATGTAGTTATTTGGTAAAAGACTGGGATCTAAATAGCTACAGCTAAGTAGAAAGCATGAATTAATGTCAGACGTTTTCCTTAATTCAAGACAATTTAATTTCTTTAAACCCACCAATCTTGCAATATATATGTGTGTGTGTGTGTGTATATGTATATATATATATATATATATATATATATACATACACACACACACACACACATATATATATACATATACACACACACACATATATAATTTCAGTTGCTGCTTTGATATAGCATATATGATTTTCAAGAGCACAAAACCCTACAAAAGAACAATGATTGCCACATGTTACTGTCCTGCTTTATAATCCACCATGAGGAGATCCATTATACACCTCCTTGAAGAGCACAAGGACATTCATTGAACCTAATGTTATATTAAAATTGCATTAGAGATGGATGCTTGTAAGCAAAGGGTTCACTGCTCTGATTCACCATGCCTCATCAGCGCTAGCATCATGAGTAAGGGATAGGTGTTAATCCCAGAAAAGTCACAGCAAAAAGGAACAAACTGATATTTTTAGGTTTACCCCTAAGTCTGACTACATGTAACTCCACCATGGAATGGTTAATAGATTTCCCCCCAAACCCACCCAAAAACCCAATTATATTGAGTTTCAACCTCCTTAAACCCAAAATAACTCTTACTGTTGGGTTACTCTACTGCACAGATTCCAAAATTAACCAGAAAATGAGTGAAATATATAAATAGAAGAGTTTGAGTAACAAAATACAGTCTAATTAGTGAGGTCTTACCCAGATGGCCTCATATAATAGGTACCTAAAATAATGCAGTTCTCCCCTTCATTTACAACTCTTTGTTGTTTCCTTCTGACAAGGACCTAACAGTGGGATTTTAGAGATTTGTTAAACTACTTTGAGAAAATAGAGTTTAAAAATACTTGTAAAAAACAAATATTTCCTGTCTCTTCATGCTACACCATAGCTTTTACCTACTGTTGAGATGCTAAATAAATGGATCACAGGAGTTTCAACAGACACATGGCTAAAGGAAATGGAATATTAATCAAAACATATGTTTTTATGATGACTCATGTTAAGTGGGACCCAGAGCACTCCAGATGTTCGGTCCCATGACATTCATGGAAAATAACCCACAAGCTTGCTGGATTTTCCTCCAAAGGGCAATTCCTTCACTAGAGAAATATACTTACTTTATGTCACTACATAGAGGAATATAGAACTTAAAAAGAAATCTTATCCTTGGAGATAGGAACAAGCTCAGAACTCAAACGGTGGGATTGACTATCTTTATAGACCACCTCAGGTCAGCTGATGTTGATTTTAGGGGTATGTCCCATGGTGAGGTACAGTGAAAATCAGCCATTACTAAAAACAGTTAAGCACCAAAGTTATAAAGGTTTACTTTTAAGGTTGTTAGAAAGGATCAAGATTATTGCTGTGGTAATACTGTCTTGCATATGAGAGAAAAGGATAGGTAACAGCTAGTGTTGTCAGAGATTTTCACTATTCCTGGCCTATTTCCCACATCATGTAATCTGAGGACATCATTATGCGCAAGTGGAGCTTGTTAAAACAGGATAGGCTACATAGGATACATAATATTGAGAAGGAAAACATCTGAGGACATTAGCCTTAAAACTGTGAAATCACATCAAAAAGTAATAAAAGGCCCTGAAAAAGTAATAAAGGATGATAAAAGTGAACACGAATAATAATCTACCCCAAAGATATCTGTATAATGGCTGAATGTGTAACCACAAAAGAAGACTGGACAAGGGGGTGCCATGGAAGAAGGCCCTTTGCTGTGTCAACAGAGATGATGCATGGTGCCATTTCTGGGCTGGCCCTGCCTAATGGCAGAAACAGAGTCCAGCTTCACACAGTCAGTCCAGGTCTTATTACTTCTCTGGCAAAAACAGACATTCATAGATTATCTTTCACCCACCCTTTTCCCTGTTCACAGCTTACTGTTAAAGCCCATGAACCAACATCCATAAAGACTCTGATTCCCAGAATTAATGTTCAGTGGAGGAGAAGCTCCAGCTGAACTCACTCTCAGGGATTTGGCTAATAACCATGCAGGGCCTCATTATAATTAATCTTTTGAGAGACACAAAAGGTGGCTATTTCTATGTCTCTATTAATGTGGTCGAATAGAGTAAGGGTCATGTTTGTATGTTTGAGCAGCTGTAATAAACTCAGGAAGATCCAAGAAACAATGCTGTTACAAACATAGATAGGAAGGCATTGAAAAGAATTCACTTTCATGGTACCCTGCAAGTGTCCTAATGACCACAGAAAACTTGAAGCACTAATAGAAATCTTGGTTCAGAGACCTAGACCTTTTTATGTTAGTACATTTCTCCCCAGGGGTAAGCAAAGTACTTTCAAAGGACATCCATTCTTTGAAGTCAGTTAGAAAATTATTGCTGTAGGGTACTGAAAAGCACCTCTGGGAGCTCAACAGACATAATGTACAACTGCACTGTGCTCACCATGCCAAGATGTAATTTACCATTTCAGCACACACTCTTTCCCTCCATGCACGCCCAGGGTCATGGGAGCTGGGAATCACAACTGGGTTTCTCTCTGAACGTTTACAATGCTACCACGGTAAACCCTAGGGGTTACCTCAGAGTGGGCGTGAATTGTACCTGGATACCACTTCTGAAAAATTATAGAGAGCCATTCACTAACAGTTTATAAGAATTGGGAGTAAGATTATTAAAAGTTAAATCAATCCTTTCTCCCATCGTCAAACAACAGGGTACAGTAAATACTCAAAATGTTATTTCTACTTAGTGTACAAAAATAAATACATTTACTAATGTATATACTTGCTTTGTAAAATTTTCTAATGCAGTAGGTTTTAATGACCAAACAGGAAAGGTAGGTGAAATTCACCAAAATCTTTTCTGCTTCATGACATCAAGAATTAGCTTTAGTTCTGGCAAAGGTCTAAAATAGTTTATGTCACTGAAGCTCACTGCTCTATGTTAACGCCAAGTCTTCTTAGTTTACCAGTGAAGTCAAATACAAAGCCGTCCTGTGTTTGTGTACAAGCTTGCAAATTCAAGAGTTTTCTTGAAGCACTGGAGGAAAAAGGGTTAGATGTTACAGCTGTCTCTCTGTGTACTGCAAACTGTTCAAGCCTCCATGAAAAGAATCCTTCTCATTAGACAATTAAACTTTACATTATCTGTGCAATAGGATGCAGAATCTATTTCATATCTTTCCATAAATTATTTCAGTCTTTTAAATACTTGAGAACAATTCACTTAAACAGGCACAGATAAAATAAAAAGGGCCAATGAGGGTGAGAAAATTTAATTCATAATACCCAAATCATGATATTACAGCAGCTATCTACAGCTAATAAAAAATTTCCATAAAAGTCAATATTCCTTTTTAAAGGTTTGGGACTTAATTTATCCTGGGCTTTTATGTTATAGACATTCAGATCAGAGAGAGCTAGACGCAGAATGGTGTCCAATTACTGGGTTTATAACCGAAACCATTCTTCCACTGCACGTTTTCTGGCTTGGGCTGCCTGGCTTGGGTTTAATGATGCCTGGCAAAGAGCCTCTGGTATTTGAAAATGCCTTGCCCATAAGAGAGTCTGGATGAGAGGTTGTCATTTTGAATTCTATTTTATATCTCTGTAATTCACTTCTTACAATTATTCAAGGGAAGTATGCTTATTAGGTAAGTGGCTTCCATTTTGATAATTAAGTTGGTGAAAAACTGCAAGTGTGAGTTCTGCACAAATTAAGTGATAAGACCCCTGGGGTGAACTCTCTGAGTGATCTTAAAAGCAAAAGTTGGAAAACAGATTTTATGCCTATGAGTAAAGACAGCATCTTACCAAGCCTTACAACCGAGAGCTGAATGGGCTACTTCCTTTTGAAGATGCTTGAGGATTTGTGTCCAAATTTCTTTTCACCTCAACCTGAAGACTCAGCCGTAGCATTTGATTTTCATAAATATTTAAGCAAACTAATCAAAGAATATCTTATCATCAAATACAGGGGCTCCTGGACAAATGATTCAAAGAGAGACTGGGACTCCTAACAAACCACTCCCAGGAAACTTTCATTCTTAACCTACTATGTCTATGCACAAAGGAATAGTCCAGAGCGAGCCTATGTTACAGCTGAAACAACGAGGCATATGTAAAAGGAGAGGGCATATTTCTCAATCTGATAGTTTAAAGCATAGGGGGTCTATATCTTAACTTTTCAGTTTTAGAAAGGGTGGAATGTTGTTCACGAAAAGTAAATGCAATGCTCCTGAAACACTTCGCAGTGTCGGCTCACTCTTACTGGTTTGCACTGCTGTTGCCTTTTGGACTTGTCCCTGCTGGCCAAACCATATTCTATAACTGTACGTAGTGCTTCCCGTGTAACACAGAACAGATTCCAGGTTTTGTTTTTGCCGAAATTAGTAACTTATTTAAGGTAAAAAAAATGAAAACAGATACACAATCAAAAAGTCATAAGCACACTAGCAGTATGTGTTACTCCACTGCATTATAACCAGCAGTCCAGAATTAACTTTATAGAGTTTAGGACAAAAAAAAACAGAGAAAAGGAAGAGTACAGACATCATTTATAATGGAGAAAGTCATAGCGAGAACTTGCCTCAAAAAAAAATAGAGAACAGAAAGAGACAAAAATGTAGGCATGTATATATGAATATACATATGTGCAGGAGGGCTAACATGGTTCTACTATTGTATTATGTCACTTAATGCTAAGGAATAATTGATGACGGGTTATTTGATCAATCTTGTATGTCTGTATGTGTTGTCCTGAACACACAGTTCGAAGATATCAATATGCAAAGCAGCAACTATTGGTGGTTTTTTTTTCTTGTTGTTGTTGTTATTGTTGTTGTTTGCCTGTTTTGTTTTTTGTCTTTGGATTTTTGGTATTTGTGTTTTTTCTGTTGTTGAGAGGATTAATTGTCTGACTTATTTTGCATGTTTGTATATGGGTTCATATATTTACACTTCGAAGATATCAATGGATAAAGAAATAACCACTGTTGAAACCATGTCACCTTGTCTATAGATTAGTTGTGATTGTACTATTTTTTATGCTAATTGGTATCTGTTTGTTAATATGTTTTTGTACTTTTATTAAAAAAAAAAGACAAAAAAAATAGAGAAAAAGAAAATGTAATGGAGACAGTATGGAGGAGAGGAAAAGATACAGCAATAGTTTGTAAATTATTGAAAAAGAGATAATAGTGCCCTTTCAATGTAGCAGAGTGTTTCTTCAGGGGATAAGAGTACATTAACAACCACTATTTCAAATTTTAGGTGTGTTTCTAACAATTTTACAATAATTATACATTTTATGGAAAAATGTAATGGGAATGATACTCTTACCATCTGTTTTCTTTGCATCATTTCCAACATTAGAGTGATCCTTCTTGTCGGTCTTGTTTTTACCATCTTTCAAATCACCTGGAAGTAATAAATATAACAAACAGTATATGTATATGGCTGAGGGGGATGTTATAAATATCTTGCAAGCTGTCAAGGTTAAAAATGCAGCACAGTTTATAGTCTGAGGGAGTACGTGTCTGAGTGTAAATATGTTTTGTAACCACATGTTAAATTCTGGAAATTGGAAAATAAAAAATTAAGACTGAAAGTTCTTGTCAGACAGGCTTGTACTTAAGTCAGTGGTGTTTATTTTCCAGGGAAGGTGATGACGGGCTGGGGATATAGCTCAGTGGAATAAGCGCCTGCCTAGCAAGCACAGGGTCCTGAGTTCGATCCCCAGTACCGCAAAAAAAAAAAAAAAAAAAAAAAAAAGCTCTCCAGGGAAGGTGATGAAGTTCCACTGTTAGGCTTGAAATGAGAAAAAAATGTGGGTCACATAAGTTCTACTAATGAATAGTTATTTAACATCTCTCTGATTCAGTCTTATCTGTGAAATCGAGATAATAGTGCCTCCCTTATAGGCATAATGATGAATGTATTTAAAGTATGTAAATATAATGTATTTTCTGGCATATCACTTGGTGACAGTTGTTTCTGTCCTAGACCAGAGCTAAATGATGTGCTTGTTACCAGGGAATAGTTACTTATGAGCATTTTAAAGTTTGTTAAAATCAGATTAAGATAGAGACAACATTTTACATCCCACAGGAATAAAAACACATCCGCTGGGGTTATCTTCTCTCATCACAAACCTCTGAGCTAGTATATAACTTCACAATTACACAGGTCAAAGAGTAGCAGAGTTAAACTCAGCCAGATTCTCCAAAAACAGAATCAGCAAATTATGCTTCATAGGCTCCTTAGTAAAGTCAAAAAAAGTTCTACCAGCAGGTATGTCCACTATTCACACATGGCCATGGCTGCTTCCACGCCACAAGGACAAAGGTGGTACACAGGTGCACAGGCCATAAACAGTATCTATCTGGTCCTTTACAAAAAAGGGAAGGAAGGAAACAAAGAAAAAGTCCTGGCCCTTGTGTAGAATAGGATAATCTAATAATCCTTGGGCAAGTCTGCTCAGTAGGCCAAGGTAACATTAGAAGGACAAGGATGCCTTCCTCCAGCCTTAGTTTGGAGTTTTGTATGTTTTCATTATCAGTCTTGCTAATGGAAGTTTTCTTTCTGGCCTGCAGAAAGCCAAGAATACATTACTATTCAAATACTCTGTATTTACTAAAGCAAAAGGATCTTAGTAATTGAGGAGTGAGCAGAGCCTCAAAGGTGTGTGTATGAGAAAAGGAGTTCAGGTTTTTAAAAACTTTGTGCAGGTGATGTACTAAATATAGGTTTCCTGCCCAAGACCTGCCCAGTCCTCATGGTGACAGTCCAATGTGAGTTATAATGGTGCCAAGCTCCTTCTTCCCAGAGACCCCTGTAGTTTCTTCTTCCCGGCTGCCTTTGCCAAAGCCCACGCAGGCCAACAATGATCCAATCTCCCTTCAGCAAGGTATGCTGAGCAGCCCATGTCAGCTACCCTGTGTCCCCTCCCCTCGGGGTGCATATAAGCTCCAACCCTGTCCTTCGTCTTCAGAGAGCTGGCACAGCTGTCTGCGTGCTGACTCCCTCCATGCCCACATTAAACTTTTATCTCTTGCTGTTTATATCTCTCTCCTCCTCTGTGTTGTGTTATATTGAGTACCTAATTCTCACTCAATCACTAAACACTTTGCCTGCATCATTTCATTACATTCTTATAACAATCTCTTCATAACGCAGTAGTATGGAAAAATGGAAAAACTCACAAAAGATTCATTAACTAAATGATCGATTTCCTGAATAATCAACTAACCAAAGGATTGAGGATTTTTCCACATTTGAGCTTTTCCTCCTTTCAGGCAGATAGGTGAACCCTGGTCTGTCTATCTAGGTCAACACCACCAGCATAGGTTTGAAATGCTACCTGGCTTCACTTCTGAGTCCGACCTTGCAGCTGCATCTCCCCCTGGTGGCAAGTGTTCCTGTCAACTACTGTAGATTTGGTTTAAACCACTTGTCTGGTATCATTGTGTGTGTGTGTGTGTGCGTGTGTGTGTGTGTGTGTGTGTGTGTTTAAACAGCAGCAATTCTTTCCAAAAAGAAAGGTATTTTAGTGAATAGTAGCTGCAAAGAAAACAGACTTCTAATTGACAATAAAATTGATGCCATTCCAAAATGTCTATGGAGCAGTTGAGAATGGGACCAACGGCAGTTATAACTACCATTTGTTAAGCTTTTGCCATATACAATTTTACCCACTTTATAGAAATTATATCATGCATCTTCATAACAATTGAATGTAGAAGTCACTATGACCACCATAATTTTCAGGTAACAAAAATACCTTTTTGTGTGCTTTCCAAAGCTAGAATGTGGTGAAGTGCTTAGGACTATAAATTTCAGGCATTTTTGTTTCCAAATTTTTTTGTTGAAAATTGAGGCATTTAAAGATTGTTATTAATACATAGTTGCATTACACAATGATTATACTCATTATGGGGAACTGATACATGAATATGACATCCTCCAATTCTTTTTTCTCCTTCCCTTTCACCAGTCTCCTTTTTAATGTTTTTTTTTAAACCAGTATCAGATTTATTTATTTATTTATTTTACAGGTACTTACCAAGTTAATTATCATAAATATGATTAGCATCATTTGGGAACAAATACCCAATTAATCTTACAAACTTGGCTTATTTGTAAGGGAACTGTTCTGAAATATATTATCATCCCCATCTGATGGATTATGAATTCCAGGAGCAGATGAAGTAATACCACAGACCAAACAAATGGGTCTGATTCTAGAATCCCAGCTGTCCAAGTTTTAGAGTTCAGGTTTCCATTTTTAATTACTTTGGCTTATAGACCTCTGAAAAATTATCCTGTCTAAGGATAATTCATGCCACTGTTGGTTGTGTTATAGTCTACAAACCATGTACACACTTTAAATTAAATTAGAAATCAATACATTTCCTGGGTTTTCTGCCTTCCTTAATCCTAAAATAGGATGAACTAGCTGGAAGCATTGAGAAGGGGCATCTACCCTCGCCAGGATCAAAACAAGTTGGATTTAAGTGCAGAACATGATCATCTTCTACCACTACTAGTCACAAAAAAAGAAGGGCTCCTTTGGAAGTTCCATGAAACAGTCCAAATACCGGTTTTTGCCTGCTTGGAGAAGCTACAATATGAACTCAAGGATCTCAAACCCTGATGTCAAATAAATTCCCTGCAGCAAAATGATCCATCCTTCTTCCCTACAGGAAGTTGCACATACCTAATGCCCTCTATTTTCTGCTTTCTGGGTAGTTCTGGCCTGAAACTTCACCTGCAACTGCTGCAAGAGCAGACTATCCTGAGAAATCAGCATTTCAATGGTTCGACGTGCTAGAGGCTCACCAGTGGCCCCTCAGCCTGTCTTCTCGGCCAGGACTGAGGAGGCTGACAGAACATGATGCCTTGATGGAAAAGTTTAGAGGATTCTGTAATCACCAAGAGGGGACCAAACCTCTAGAACCTCTGTGTCAGTGCCCTTCTGTCCTAACATGGAAAATGTCTTCGGCAGCCTATGAAGAAGGGTTCTGGAAAGTGATACATGATTGTTTGATGATGCTTCCAGAACAGAACCCATTAGGTAATTTCCCATGGCTTGTACTCAAGCAATGGCTGATATGAGCTGCTACTCAATAAATGGGGAAAACTAAAGAACCGGTCTGGGCAGTTATAAATCATTTTAATTAGGCTGCTGTAAAAGAGTCCCCAACCACCATTAGCCTCTCTTATTATTGCTCTAAATTGATTTCTTTTCCCACCTCTCATTAAATACTTAATTTTTAAGGGGAAGGTAGATGACTACTTTCTTGGGGAAATAAACAGAGTTTTGAAATCAAGTCAGTCTAGTTGTAGACTCGGGCTGCTGTTTTGTCTTTCTGGCTCTTCCCACAAGCATCATCCAAGCAGATTCCTCCCCTGTCCGCCCTCTCTGAGTCTGTAGGATTGATATCTTCCTTGTGGTTTATGCTCATTGGTTTTTCTCACTGATGCCAAGGCTTGTCCCACTACCTGGTTATGTATGACCCACAGACTGGGAACGGCTTTCACACATTTAAGGGGTGACAGAGAAAAGATGAGTATTGTGTGACATGAAAACTAGATAGAATTCAAATTTTAACTTCCTTCAGTAAAGTTACTGGAGTATAGTCTTACTCGCTTCTTTATGTGTCATCTGTAGTTTCTTTTATCCTAACGGCAGCTTTGAGGGGTTGGGACACATCACCTGACCCACAAAGCCTAGAATATTTACAACTGGTGCATTACAGAAAAAGCGTGCCAGCCCGTGGAAAAGGAGCTTAGGAACTCCTTTTGGACACCAGTTAAGTCTCCTCTTTCCCAAGTACCCATCCCCCAAAGGCAATAAACTTGGAAAATATTAAGAATATGCTGGTAACTGACTGTGTGGTGGGGACTCATAAAACGGGGTTTGACCTGGGACCACTGCTTAATTGTTGGTTGACCTTAAGCAAGGGATTCACTCTCTCTGTGTCTCTGTTCCTCTCTACAAGATGGGAATATGTGTTTCCACCGGTAGAGTTGTTAGGATTTTAAATGATTGTAATATGAGGTAGAAATTTCAAATATAGCAATCATTAAACATGCAATAAATGGTAGTGTTATTACAATTACTGTTTTTATTAAAGGAAAGAGATTTTTAGCTCACTATGCTAAACAAAAAACAAAATGAGAGAAGAAACATCCTGCCTTTCTCCTTCTGTGCCTCTCCTCCAAAAGACTGATTTATCTAGAAGCAGAAGCTAAGCATGCAAAGCTCAACTAAACCACCTATTTCCTTTTCTCCCCTGAGATGTTTCCCACAAGACACAAACCCTTGCTATCACTGCTGAGTAGAGGAAGCCCTTGCACTGCCTGACTGTGCTCAGCTCAGGTCCATGTGCCAAGAAGCTATGTGCTCAGGAAAACTGTCCTCGTCTACTCTGAGCACAGGGGAGCTGGTACATTGGCCATTGGCTTTTGGATTTTGACATCATCTATGTCTCAGTTGGTTTATAGCTCAGAAAGGAAAGAGAGGAATGGTTACCATAAACTCTAATTAAATTGAACAGTTTTTCTAGACTCTGGCACTTTTTAAAGTTTCTTTTTATTTCCCCTTTCCCTACTCCTCCCCATCGTTCCACCCCTAGATACTCTTCCCATTTGCTAAAGATCTATCTCCTTTCCTGTTCTCTGTCATTGTGCTCTTTAAATTCTTTACACCTTGGATTTCTCACACAAGAGAAGCCATATGATTGTTGAAGCTAGTCGGTCAGATTTACTTCATTTCACATTCTGGTCTCAACACATTTGAATACTGAGCAAACTGGTTAAGGAGAGATTCTAGAACCAGGCAGAAGCCTGGGGCTGGACTAACTGGGGCAACTGCCATCTCTGCCTCTTAAGAGTGGTCATGAGGGTTAAGTTAGGGAATTTGTGCAAAGTTCTTAGAATGTGATGTGATCTATCATCACTATAGTATATATTCAAATATTATTTTCTGATTATACATTGCATACATGCTAATAGTGAAAATACTCAGAGAATGCTGTGCTAAGAACTTTCTACCTATTACTCATTGACCCAGATCCTGCAGGAGGCTATAGGAGATCATCTGGCCCTACCAGGCAGGTAAGAGAATTGAGTATAAGAAGTCAAAGCTTAAAACAGCATCTGCTATACAGCAATAAATGCTATTTGTTTTTATCGTCTTTGTTGTTTCATTACTGTGATTATTATTGAAAGCTCAGAAGAAGCCATTGCTGGGAGTAATGCTTATGTGTGTTTTACGAAAACAGCAGAACATTAAATAACCTGGCTGAGGCCACTCGGGGGAAGCACAGCTGTGATTTAAATCTGCAAAGCTACCCTGCTACTCAGCCCTAACCTGACACTTGCAAGCTACAGAGATTCTCCACATTCCTAAAGATGGGAATCAATTCCACACCCTTGTTATCTCTGCCTCACCTTGTTACCTCTGGCTGACAAGCTTTTCTTCCATCTGACCAGCAAACTTGAGCATTTAAAACCCAGCTCACACCTCACCTCCTCTGGAAGCCTTCTCTGAAATTTACCCAATCTCAAAGTACTGGCAAAGCTCAGTTGCCTTCCACGTGCCTGGTGTTTGGATATTTTATCTGCGACATTACTATCACTTGTTCACATTTCATTGGAGTTGTTTATATGGATGTCTGTATCTCCTATGACAGCATGGGCTTCCCAGAGCCTTTCCATGTCTAAATCCCTTGTGCTTAGTACAGTGCTTGGCAGAACAATGTTAATTAATAAATACTTTTCCTTAAATATAAAAAAATCATCAATGATCTCTCTGCATATTACAGCATACTCAATTGCCAGCTTACTCAAATTTGCCTGTAACTTTTAGTTTTAATATAAAAAACCTTGACTCCCAGGGAAGCCTCAGTTTCTGGCAAACTGGCAGGGCGGGTCACCCTGATGTGTGTACTTAGGCACAGATAGATATACAGATGCAAACTGCCAGAATAGGCCTCAAGCAACCTGAGCACTGGCCCTGCCATAGGAACGGTGCGCTTAGGACACTGGCTTTCCATCCACCCACTTTGGCAGTGAGCTCTCAGAGCTGTGCTAATGTTTTTAATAGCAATTTGCACCTGATGGGCTGGCGGGCACTGGGTGGAATCTCCAGGGAAGCTGGGAAAAACTAGAAAGGTGTAACCCCCCCCCCCCCCCGCAAGAGAAAGGCACAAATGAGTCGGCAGCTATTTCTGATGGATCTTACGGCATCCCTGCCAGTAAGGGGGCAACGAGAGTCTGATGCTCAGGGGAATCTGGTCCTGCGAGGGGCTGGCCTGTGGGAGGTGTTTTCCAGTTTCCCTCATCACATCATTAACACCTCCAAAGAGGTTTACACCAGCCAGCAAAATGCTACTCACCATTCTGTTGCTTTTCTCCTTTGGGATTCTTCGCACGGGCGTTGTCACTTTTGCTTGTGCGTGTTCCATTGACTTGACTCTTACTGTCTCCAGATGCCTTTTTCTCAGCTTTGCCAGCTGCACCTTCTTCAGCCTGGCTTTTGGCTTCCATTTCCTTCTGCTTCTCTTCTGCGGCCAGGCGAGCCTTTTCTTCTGCTTCTTTCTTGGCCTTCTCCTCTGTAGCCGCAGCAAGTTAGGGAAGGCAGAGAAAAGAGAAAAAGAGGTCACACCGTTATGAGAATTGCCTCTTTGGGGAAAAAGAACTAACAGTGATTTGTACTGGGAATTAATCCATTACAATCATCTAAGATGTTCACTGAGTGTTTTGGGTATATTTTGGTTAATTCAAGTCAGATTGGCATGTAGCACCAAACAGGTTCACAAAAATGTCATTTTTGCAAAGAATGAGATAGAGGAAGAGGCAGGGAGAAAATAAATAAGGATAATGATTAGTAGGCCACTGTTATGGTGACCCTATCTTATAGATGCACAAGTCGTGCTTTAGAGACATAAAACTTTCCCAGTCACGGTAAAAATTGGCATTTTTGGTAGGATTGCTTAGGACCTAAAGTTTAAAATAAAAACCTAGTTACAAAACAGAAAGTCAGGAAAATAATTACCACTAGGATAATACACACTCGGGCTACCATGGATTGGAAAGTACAACCAGGATAATTAAGCTTCACCAGCCAACAAAGTCTTCACTTGTCCTCTCATCTTCCAGCTACGTGGTCTCTGTCCCTTTCTTTAATGAGAGGGTATCGGCATTATTTCCAGTTCTGCTGATGATAAAAGGGCTTGGCTCTGTGCTTAATTTAATCTAAAGCACACCATTACTGCATGGGTCAAACATATATGAAAGGATTGTTTGATTCATTCACTGTATATTTTTTGAGTAACTATAGTGTGAACCATTACTTTAGGTGGTAGAAACACAACCACGGGTGAGACAGTCACGGAGAAGGCTATAATTAAGTAAAGAAATGACTAAGATAGTTCCAAATAGTGAGAAGCGCTTTGCCAAAGATTAACGCAGAGTAATGTGATGGGACGTGATCAGCACTGGGGAAGGAAGGTGACAAAAAAGGCTTTCTTGAGAAGGTAACAGTTGACCAAGTCCACAGTGATGAAAAGCTGACTATGCACTAATGTGGAGAAACAACCTTTCAGGCAGAAGAACTAGTAAATGCAAAGACCTTGAAGCACAAATGCAGTTGCTATGCTCAAACGGCCCTGAGTTGCCACTGTGGCTAAAGCAGACTTGGCAAGGAAGAGGTTAGTAAAAGATGCTACGGTCAAATGACAACATACATAAAAGGCACTAAGCAGAGACGAATCCCCTGTATGGTGCAGAGACTCACAGCATATAGCATTCAGGTCACTCAAAAGACCTCGCACACCGAGCCACCTGCCTCCACTGTGATAGCGAGACTGCGTCTTTCTCAACAGGTTTGAAAACTGTCCCCACCTCAGTATCTAGAACCCATCTCACTTCCCTGTGATAGTTCGGCTCTTCAGAGAAAGCTGCCTTTCACAGTGTGTTCGCATGAACACAGGGTCGGTTATGCCTCTGATCACGTTTCCTTTTGTTTCAGCTGTTTAAGCGCTGAAAGTCCTACTCTGGTCCAGGTTCACGAGTTTATGAGGCTTATGATACGTACACTGCGGATGTCCATGGCATCTGGCTCCATTTTGCTTCTCCTGCTGGTATATTACATTACCTCAAATGTCCTCTTAATATATTAGGACATTTTTCCTTCGTTTTCTTATTGATCCATTAATCCATAACCTTTCCACCCCCACCCAGCCATTCATTCATTCAAAACAATGACCTGGCCTCACAAACTAAATCAGATTCTGAGGGGAAAAGGGCAAGGATAGAATCTTTTCAGTTTTTGGTTTTGAGGGTTCTAATGTGCAATGAGTTGAGAAAGGCTGATTTAAAGTTTAAAGGCTGATTTAATAGTTTACTCTTCAGCATTCATGACATTCGGCTTTGCAACAAGATGTATTTATAGTTTATACTGATAAGGGTAAGGACAGTTTTATTTATAAATAATATAGTTAGTTAGGTGTCAGTAGAGTATAATATAACTTCTGATTTCTATAGAAAGTTACAACTCGAAAGTGAAAGAATGCTCTTCCAGGAAAAGAGGGAGAGACAAATTCTCACTGGGCCACAGGGCCACAGAAGACCCCTGTGACATTTATCCAAGTTTCCTCTCATCCTTCTTTAGTGCTCCAAGGACAAGGGTCAAATGTGGCACAGCAGCTGGCTGACAACATACACTCATAAAGTATATTCTGACTCAGTGAGACTGTTCAATGGTGTGATTTACACTAACCATGAAAATTCAACCTTATTTTACATATTTCACTTTAAGCAATAACAAAATACAAAAAATATACAAACTCTCAGATCCTATTCTGAAAGAGCCACTTGGCAAATGTTCACCTCCTTAACTGAACTGATGTAAGTGAGTAAAATGATGATTGTGCTTATTACACAACAAGGGAAACTGAGTCAAGAGGAGGAGAATTCATCCACACTCAGGATCAGTGAAAACATTCTACAATCCCTGTCACAGAATCTCTAGTGAATTCACAGCAAACATTCAACATTCAAAATATTCCCGAGTTGAAAATAATTTTGATTAAAAACTGAAGGTGTTAAATTCTGGCTCGCTATAAGAGACCATAAAATACTATCTGAGCAAGAAAAACACATTTGACAACTGAGTCAGACCAATTTTCCATGGGAAGTCTAGCGAAAAAATGAAAACTATAAAAACACACATTTCAGAAATAAATCTGGCTTTGCTTAAGTGCACCTGACAGGAAGCAATTAACATTTAAATTAATGAACTAACAAATGGTAGCTCTGATGCCATCCTGGTCAGATCAGACGTGAGCCTGCCCCACTATGTGATTCCTCCCCCTGCAGTGGCTGCTGTCCAGGTGCTGGCTTTGCTGTGCTCTTCAGCTTCTCTCAGTGACTGCTGCCACTGGCTCAGGTCTGAGATAACTGAAAGGAGGGGAGTTGGCTACATCGTATCCCCAGAGGTAGTACTAAAAATGAGACCAAAACAAGCCAACATGCAGATGAGAATAAAGAAAATACATCAATAGGAGGTACGGTTTTTTTTTCCCCACTGCAATCAGATTCTCTTATGTTTTAAAGGTAAAATGAATAGTATAGATAAAATTCTCCTCTTTGAGAATAACTGCATGGAAGCACTTCTAGCGTGTGCACACCACCAGGTCCCAGTGATGGCCTGGAATCTTTTTCCAGGTTTAAGAGTTAGTATACGTGGCACTCCCTCCTAGGCATCCTGGACTTGTAGAATGCACACTTCCTAGTCTGTTTCCTTTTTCTTCTCAGCTCAGATGATCACTACTGATATGAATCGTTATGGAGACGGTCAGTAGTAAACAGCTAAAGAGGTATGGTGGAACAGAGCCCTCCTACTCTGTAAACTGCTTACCTCGGGATAGCCGGTTCCACGGAATGCTGCACAACCTCAAAGAAGCCTCATTTAGTTTGCCTTCTTGCTAATGATACTAAAAGCTATTTGGTTTAAACTTCTATTAGACTGTTACCCCTTGATGCAATTTCTTGAAATACCTACTTAAACTACCTACAAAGAGGAAAAAGACACAAAGAGACAAAGGACTGATGGAAAAAAGCAACCTAAGTGCTTGTACGATCTCTCAGTTTTATTCAGTATAAAAACAATAGAAAGACACTTTCAGGCACATTTAAGAACTCAGAATGTGTCCCTCTGGTTACTTGTGGGAAAATTCTGGCCTAAGTCCTCTAGCTAGCAGCAAACTTCAATAAATATTAAAATTCAAATATAAGAAAAATGTTAATGATATGCAATGAAACTAGCAAAGCTTATTGTTAAATAAAATAATCATTTTTAGAGATTAAACTTGATATCAATATTAAAATATAATATTTAAGGATAAACTGATCATATGATAATATACTTATAATCACCTGGGTAAAACATCACATATTATTTAATAAAAACCGCTGATGGAGGAAGTGAGTAAAACTGTGAATTTCTCAGCAAAGTGGTATCACTATATACTATTCCATATTTAAATTTATGGAGAACTTAAATTCAATTTTAAAAAATTTGAAGTTAATTTTTACTAAAAATAAGAGGTATTGGCCCAGAATACAGCTCAGGGGCATAAATGTCCTGTGGGCAAGTGCAAGGTCCTGAGTTTGATTCCCAGTACAAAAAAGAAAAAAAGGTATTAGATGAGACCATAAGCAAAGTTAAAGGCCTATGACGAGGGTAGGATAGAAATTGTCAGATATTTTGACAATTGAAGAATTATCTTCAATATATAAAAACTATTATGAATCAATAAGAAGAATGGAAACCTCATAATGGCAAAAAATAAAGGAGGGAATAGTAAGGAGAAATAGGTATTCTCACGATACTTCCAACTGTGAAAGGAAATTGGCTTTTCAAACATACCCAGAGAAACGTCTGACAATATCTATCCAGAGCTGTAGAAGTTTTCATCTATTTTGACGGAGAAATTCCACATCTAGCACTTTATACTTTATACTTTATAAATAATCAAAGTAAGCTCAAAGGCTTTTGAACTTGTATGCTCACAGCAATGTTATATGTAATAATTGGAAATCTAATGACCAGTAATGACTGTGGTATTAGTTGAACAATGGGCATTTGCATTAGAATATTTAGCATCAGGAGAAAATGCTAATAGAAAAATGAATAAAAGACAATATTGTATCACGATCCAAATTTCCCCCAAACAGGAAACTTTTATTTATATGCATAGTTAAGTGAATTAAAAAGAATGACTTTAGAATTTTAACAATAATTCTATATGGCTAAAAAGGTCATAAGTGATGTTTGTTTTCTTCCTTTTATAGATACATTTCACATTTTAGCATTTATGACCTAAATACATACTATTTTTATGCCAGAAAATAAATATTAAAAAGTATTAAATATTAAATGGAAATTGACAAGTGTAGATCAGATTTACCAACAGTTACATGTCTTTGGCTGGGAATGATAATATTTAAGCTCTAGATGCTATTAAACATTGATTTCATGTTTCTTAACTATGGATTCTGGTTTATGTACCTTTGTAAACCAAACTGGCCAGTAAAACCAAGACTTTAGACACAGTCCCATATCTAGTCACTGTAATAAATAATTATGTTTAGATGCCTTGTAGAGGGCAGGAGTTCTTGAAATCAGAGTCCTCTGGTGGGAAAAAAAAAAAGTAACAACTAGAAAATCAGCCTGAGATTATCTAATTAAACTAACCATCACCAAGAAAATGCAAACTGTATTCCTCCTTAACATTAGTCAACCATTCAACAGCAGTATTCAGGAGAATATATTATAAAATATTTACTTTCGGTCAGGATTTTCACCATCAGAATCTTAACTTTGCTCTACAACTGGTACCATTCTCTTCTACCGTGTTTAAATAACAGCCATCATTTACTCAGCCATCAACCATGTGCAGGTCTGTTCTTAGTATTTTTTATATTATTTCTATCCTTTGCATCAACATGGTAATGTACAATATCATCCCCAAAATTGAACCACAAAGAACCTAGGTAAGTTTGCCAAAGAATCTATCTCACAAGTTGAGAATTCATTTCTTCCTTCCACCACTAACTGAAATTTCTCTTGATAACCAACTATTCTTCCACAAAATACCCACATCACATGCTCTGGACCTTGACTCATCTCCTCTGTCCTCGTTCCCATTTCCAATACCTCCTTCAGGTCAATCCCAAGCATCCTTTAAGACCTGGCTACAAGCTCGGGTCTTTTATAATTTTAAAATTGTTTAAGAATATCTTTATCTGCATACCTAATACATTTTAAAATTATGAGCCCTTTACCTGTCCTTTTCAAAGGGTCAGTTTTCCTTAGCAAAGCAGCCACCTAATGTTTCTCCAGGTGATTAGTTTCACAAGGCAATTTTAGTAAGCTAGATGACCGCAAACAAATTATTCTGAAGTACCTCTTTAAATTTCGCGTTGTCGGGAATTTGATTTTCAAGTGTAATGAGTGTAATTGATTATGAGAGAGTGCTTCTTTTGAAATTACACAGTAGCCATCACTACTTGCAATGCCTGTCAATAGGGAGGATTTAAATGCTTAAAGAATTTGAATGCGCTATGAAAGGGTCCACTTAAAATATGGAAGAGGTGTCTGCTTCCTTCATAGCTCAGGGTGCAACATCTGTACCAAAATGATAAGGGTCCAATTATGTCCTTAAACAAAAACACCATGAATGTAAAACATTGCTTTGGCTAAAGCGAGCAGCTACTTGGGCAGGATTCTGTGGGTAAGTCACAGTTTTTCCTTTGAATATCTACAATGTCAAGCTGCTTCTCCTCTACATTAGAAGCAGACTCTCCAACCCTGATGTACAGTGGACCAAGACTGTCAGAGCACCTCCACTGCTAAGACTGGAATGTGTCTCCTACACTTCACGTTTGGAAATGTAGCCCCCAAGTTTATATTGTTGACTAGAGGGTGGAATTTTCCCTGAAGGCATCAGTGGCTGTCTCGGAAGCAAACACACTTGCTCATCTCCTGTGATGTCTTCCACTGTGCAGTGAAAAGGCCCTCATTAGATGCTGACAAGGTGTTCTTGGACTTCCCAGCCTCCAGAACTATGAGTCAAATACACTTTTCTTCTTTATAATCATCCAGCATCAATTATTTTGTCATAGCAACACAAAATGGATTGAGACATTCACCAGTCTACTCTTTGTTTCGAGACAGGGCCTCCATACATAGTCCAGGCTAGCACTGAGCTCACAATCATTTGAGATTATAGGGGTGTGCCATCATGTTCCACCTCTGCCCTTCCTTTTCCTTGTTTGTTACACTGGGAGAATACAAGTGCAGGTGCTGAGTTTGGAGGTGAAGTCCTGCTTGCCTGCTCTGAAGGCCAAGGGCTCAGGGCTGGTGGGTGGGGCTGACAAGGACAAAACCTTTCCTAAACTATTTTCCTTTGCATGAAACTCTGTAATGAAGTCTTTTCTCCTCTGTCACAGTACTGTGAACCCTGAGGATGGAAATGTCTGCTATTTATCTATGTATCTGTACACTAGACACAGAGCCGAGCAAATAGTAGGCATATAATCCACTTTAGCAAAAACTGACTGCTAAGTCCACGGGATCAGCCCCTGCACTGACCTTCAAGAATACCCATTTCTGTGTCCTTCCCAGGAATCAGGCTTTAAAGCTACATACTCAGTTCAAGTTTGTGCTGCTACCTTGTACATAGAGCCTCCTCCCTAAAAATGCTTATCATAAAGCACACGCTGACCATGCAGTATGTGCTCAGTAACAAAAACACAGATGTGAACAAATGAATTTAAGCTTCCAAAAACCACCAGGATTTCTATCTTTTTTTCAGTGCATTATACCACGAGCTATAGCTTCTCCAGTTTAAATTTTGATAATGTTAGCTTCTGGGAATTTCTGTTTACTTGTAAGTTACACCATCTCAGAAAAGTGGTTCTATAGTCACAGAAATGAATGAAGGGAAACTGTGAAGACAAAAATAAAAATGTAAGTAGAAAAATGAAAGCTGTATCCCAGCATAATAGCGAAGGTGGCTTTTAGTGGGATTTGCTAAGGTAAAGGAAGAAATAAAATCCTCCCAGTTGTATGACCTGACATGAAATGAGAACGACCAGATGGTCCAGAAACCCAAAAATAGCAATACTCATCTCTTGTAGATTCTTCACAGTGGGAGGAGTTCAGTCACACCACACAAAGGCAATGATGCCAGGAGGCTGGGAGGTCTGATTCCTTTTCCCATACACTCAGTGTCAGACATAATGAAGATCAAAAGTTGAGATTAAAATATGTGGTGAATTTCAGGAGCCTGGACATTTGTGCTTAATTTGCAACAACTATGCATGTGGGAATACAACCCCTTACTCTATGAGCCACTGCTAAGTTGGTTGGGACAGGCATCCTGGAAGATCGCTCCCCAAAGCACATTACCTTTGGGCACCTTGGCTCGCCATCTCTCCCGATTGACGTGCACCACTTCTGTCCAAGTGGCTTTAAAGCCCTTATAGTCAACAGGGATGACGGAATTATTGATGGGGGCACTTCCTTCTGACCCAGAGCTCTTGACGCCCGATCGCTTTGCATCTGATGAGCTGATGTTGTTCAAACTGAAGGACACAAAACAATCATACGAAAGAGGAGCATTAGTGTTTACAACTCTATGCAATGAGCATGCCCAAGAGAAGAGCAGCTAGGACTCACTGAGTCACTGTCATGAAGTGGGCTATGAGATTTGTAATCATTGTATTTTCTATATGTGACAGACGAGACATTCCAAATTTCCAGCAGGAAAAATAGCAACACTGCACTTGCTGATCTTCAACATTTCTCAGTTTCTCCTCTACTGATTGGTCATTTCTTTTTTTCCAGTAATGAAAATTCCTTACACACATTTTCTCTATTCACTGAAACAAATTAATTTGGACTTGGACTTCTACTCCTTCCACAGGTCACCCACATGCTTCTACACTGGCCACTTTTTCAATTTGGCCCTTTTCCCCTCCAACTCTCCTCTTCCTCTGGGCTCAGAATCTTCTTTGATCCTGGTTCCCTAAATAAAGGAGAAGGAATAATATCCTGACATAGCTTGGAGAAAGAGAAGAGCTACAGAAAGCTTAGAGACTTTGCACCTGGTCTCACAAATGATCCTACTTTAAACGAATAGGACCTCACGCTCTAAGGAGTTCACTGACTTTAAGGCAGCCACTAAATAATGATAGAGGCTGAATAGATAAGCAGAGAATTTCAGCCAGTGCTTAAGGAGCCACGAGACCCTGCAGCCTGGGGCAGGGACTACCATCCTCTCTGTTAGCAACCTCAGCAGGGGCTCATCCATCCTGAGCTCTCAGGGTCCCACTGTCTTAACCTTCCTCTTAGCGTCCCCTCTCTATTTACTTTTCTTCTGCTCTTTTCTTTACTTTTTTCTTTCCCGTTAGCTTTATGTTCTTTCTCTTTTATGAGGGAGCCTAAGCTTGGCCTGGAGGAGGAGAGGCTCCAGCGTAGGAGGAGCGGTCATCATAGGAATAGTGGTGGCAGAGTAGTGGTGGCAGTGACAGGTGCGGCAGGAATAGTAGTAGTTGTAGCAGCAGTGGCACTGTCAGTAAGGACTAACTGGAAGCTTTATTGTTGCTAGCGGTTCCTCTGTGAAAGAACCTGCGCACACACGCACGCGCACACACGCACGCGCGCACACACGCACGCGCACGCGCACGCACACACGCACGCACGCGCGCACGCACGCACGCACACACGCACGCACACACACACGCAACTCATTGGATCTTTCCAGCAAACTATAACAATTAGAATCCACATTTTCTCCGATGAGGAAATTAAGGTGACTGAAAACATTCTGGTTTTTAATTTCTCTACATCATTCTCCTCCTGAATGTAGAAATTAAAGTCAGTTTTATTTCTTATAATTAAGATGTGTTATGTACATGAACTCCCCACAATAAATGTATTTATTATGTACTGAAAATATGTGCTTGTAAAAATGTTTTTTTAAAAAGGAACAAAGAATAAACAGTCAAAAAATGCTGATGGGAGATGGAAAGGGTGTCAACCAGCTTTCTGTACTGTGACAAAATATATGAAAATAACAACTTTAAAAAAATGCCTCTAAGGCTGGGGATAGAGCTCAGTGGCACAAGCGCCTGCCTGGCAAACGCAAGGTCCTGAGTTTGATTCCTGGTACCACAAAGTGCTTCTAATCAGTGTTACTGTCTTTTGGGGCCGCTGTGGACAATGGGTAAAGGCACAGCAATCAGTGCTGCTGTTGGTAAAAGCTGGGGGCGGCAGGGGCAACAGGGACCTGCCGGTGATAATTTGGAACTTGGTCACCCCTTACAGGGCAGCATGGAGGGCCCACAGCACGATTTCAATTCCTCTGAGAAAAGGACAGGGCAGAGAGAGCCCATACAAGAAGGAAGTGAGGCAGGCATTGCTCTGAAATCCCACCACCACCCCCAGGAGAACTAGCCTCACATGCAGGCGGGACCTCAGCCCCTGCATTCTTTACTGACCTAGATCGCCTCTGTGCTGGTCCAGCGGCCTGGGAGGTTTCATCAATTAATGGACTCACGATCTTCTCGGTCATATCTGTGAGCACAGTGAAGGTGGGTTCCACGATGAAATCAATGAAGCCTGCGGAGAGACAGCAGGGCCTCAGAGGAGCTCCAGGGTGCCTGGAGCCGTTTCATGGTCCAGTGCAAAGAGACGAGTGTTTCCTGTCTTTAAAAAGGTTCATCTACACAGGAGCTCCAGACCTGTTCAACAGTGATTGGTCTGACGCATTTCATATATTCCTTGCATGTCGTGAGTCAGTTCCACTTTTCATACCTAATCTTCTTAGGCCTTTTTAATACAAAATTCAATGAACGGCTTACAAATACATATTCAACACCCACCGCCTAATAAGCACTGCGATAGGAATTATGTAAAAGACTAAGATGAATAACAAAATCTGCCTGCCCTTGAGGAGTTTATACGGTTAAAAATGAGCACAAGAATGACCTGTTGGAGAGTCAAAGGAAAAGCCTTGATGCAGGCTCCTGGGAAGGGAGGGAGAAGGGACTTTTCTGTTCCTCAGAAAGGTCTGGGAGCAGCTTCACGGACAGACCTTGTGATGTTTGAGCTGAGCCTTCAGGAATGATTTTGGAGGAAGCTGTGACCATAATTCTGGGTGCAGAGAGGTAGAACAGGTAAGGTAGCAGACGTGAGAAAGAGTGAAGGAGGTGTAAGACACGACTGGCCTTAGGGACTCTGGGGCTTAGGGAAAGAAAGCTTGGGAAGGCGGGTCACCAACACTTCAGGGACAGAGGGTCCTTGGGAGTTGGGACTTGAGGGACACTAGAAGCCTTGAAGATGTCTGGGCATCAAAGTAGTAAGATTTTCAAACGTTCTTTGGGAAAGTTAACGGGTCAAGATGGGTGAGAAGCTTGTCTATAGATTAGTTGTGATTGTACTATTTTCTATGATAATGGGTGTCTGTTTGTCAATATGTTTTTGTACTTTTATGTTTCTAAAATAAAAAAAAATAAAAATAAAAATAAAAATAAAAAGACGGGTGAGAAGGGAGTGAAGAGTGGAGGCTGAGGACGGGAAACCAGGGCCAGAGCTGCCGCAACAGCTCAAACAGAGGAAGATGGGCCAGCGCCACTGCGAGGCGGGAAGTGAGGGGCGCGCAAGTGCTTGCACTGCAGGAGGCGGGACTACCTCTGCAGATCCACCCAAGGTGCTCCAGCAACGAAGCAGGGACTACAGGGCACTGGCAGGAGGAAGACGTGGGCCCCCATCTGCGGAGGTACGGGCACACTGGGTGAAGGCCGGCAAAGAACTGAGAGGAAAGCACTGGAGTCTGGGAGAACAGTCATACCCAGAGTGGCACCTCTGCAAAGTCACTGCACCGGACAGGGAGCTGAGGGCAGGACAGAATGGTTATCTCAACAGCTGAGTCCCCAAGTGCTCTGCAGCACCACTGTTTACAATATTTCAGCGGGGATACTGTGGATGGTGGCAATTCACTATGAACAAGTGCTGGCAGGAAGCGAAACACCAACCAAAGGAAACACTGCCCACCCCCCTCTGAAGTGGGTATGTGGAAATGTAGATTGGTTTTTGCAATGCCTGAGGTGGGGGCAATAGTGAAGGATGCCAAAAGATTCACAAGTAATTAATAAAACAAGAACTGAACCAATCACACAACCATTGGTTAAAGCAACCACACACACACACACACACGCACACGCACACGCACACGCACACGCACACACACACACACACACACACACACACACACACAGATCCTTACAAAGAAACATTGATGATAGCCAAACTTGTATTATTATTCATTGCAGTGGAATTTTGACCTCAAAATAACATATTTGAGATGTATCTTTCACCCTTCCCCAAACAAAACTCCCCATGTACAAATCAGAACTACCTCATCAGCTTTTCCCCCAGTGCCTGTGGATGGGATCATGATCTAACCACTTTGAATTTTGCCTTTCTGTAAGCTTTGCATGTATCCAAGTCCCTTACACAGTATATCCCAGCTCTCTTCTGGAGAGATCCTGCCACCACCTCAGTTCTGATGGTCACTATCTCTGCCCTGAAGCCCTATAGGGAGCATCCAACGGGTTTCCTGAAAACCAGTCTCTCTCAAAACCTTCCACTTAATTCTCCAGGGTACTGCCAGAGAAATGTTTATAAATTAAGGAAGGGTAAATTCTTTCTGCAAAAGACCAAATGGTAGTTAGTCTTTGTAGGCCATATCATTTATATTAAAAACAGTCAACCCTGCTAACCATAGAGCTGAAGGGGGCCCTGACAATAAGTAAATAAATGGGCCCAGCTGTGTTATGACAAAACTTTATTTATAAGAACAGATGGTGAGTCAGATTTAGCCCACAGGCTAAAATATGAATTTATGCATTTTAAACTTTACATAAAATTATTTAGATATGTCCTTATTTCTTATTGGAAAGTATATGTATGTGTTATTCTTAGCACAATGTAAAATCTGGACTTGATCTTCCCCTCCAGACATGTCTCTTCCTGCATTCACTCCCTGTCCACAGCTCCTGCCATATGGAGCTACTAAGAATTCACTGGCTGTGCAAGCCAAGTGTTAAGTTCTCTACCTTGTACATGCTGTACGCTTGGGCCTGGAATGCCCTTCTCCTCATCCCCAACTCGACTCCGACATGCCTCATTTTGCCTAAAGCAATGCCTGATGACTTCCTAGAATGCAACTCAAATGTTACCCTTCAGTAAGTCTTTGTGGAGAACCTGGGACTAATGGACCACACATTCTGTTCTGTGTTCTACTGTATTGTCTTCCAAGTTCTACCTTAACACAGATTTTTGTTTCCATACCATCTTGCCTACTACCCATACCAGTTTAACATCTTTGAAAGCAGTTTAACATCTTTTTATACCATTTGTAATTTGCCTTTATCTTTAACATCTATTTTAATACCTACCAGTGCCCAACATTTAAAGGAGATTCAAAATATAAAGAAACAAGCACTCAAAATATATAGAATAATCGATAAATCATTTTAAATTTTATTTTCGCATGATTTCCGATTCTTCGGAGGTATATATGTGGCACTGGTGCCCTTTCCCACCCCTGAGGATTTCTGCAATGCTAAATATCGGCGATCAGCAGTACAAAAATTATCCTTACGGAAGTAAGTGTATAAACAGCAGGAGGGGGAGGAAGCAAAGGAGGAAAGAAGGAAGGAAATCAGAAGGGAACATTTTAAAAGAAGTAGGTGATCCAGAAAACGGGGCTGCCGTGCACAGGTCGAGAAGAAACAACAACGAGAAATGCCACGGCAATTCTCAGTAATACACGCAAGATGAGGAGCCCCAAGCAGAAGGTGCCTCCTGGAAATGATACTTGTCTCCCTGTGAAGTTGAAGCCTCTTTTACTCTCTGCAGGTAAAGACAGAACAACCGGAACACCCCCAGGAAGCAGCTGTATTCTGGGGAAGAGAACGCAGTGGCTCCGTCATTCCAAGCAGCTAACGCGCTGCGCGCAGCGGGGCTGAATGGAGCTGGTGATTCTTTCCCCAGCCAAGAGCTGCTGGGAGCGTCTGAGTTTCCTTCCACCACTTCTCATCCGGCGCCTCCTCCCATTCAGTGGCTGGCAAACACGTACCTACTTGAGACTGGGCGACCATGGTGGACTTTCTGTCGCACAGAGGAGAAAAAGGCAGCCCCAGCTCCGCTTCTCTATCACCCTAGAAAACAGAAGGTCATAGTAAATTAAAAACCAGCAGGCTGAGCTACTCAGATTTTATTTAGCAACCTCAGCTGCCACTCAGGCCACGGGTCTTTCTTTTAATTATTACAATTACATTATATAACATGTCCTCATGGGGCCTGCTCCTCTGCATAAAAGATTCCAGGAGGCTGAGCCCTCTGGGGTGCAATCGTTCCATCCAAGTGCAGAGGCTCATGCTGCTGTGGACAAAGCCTCCCTGGGCAGGAATAGAGTCTCTGTGGAAAACGAGGCAGCAGACCATGTGTTCTGTGGTTTGCAGCCAACACTGTAATCAGAATTGCTGCGCCTTCCCAAGTTTTCCTCTGTCTACCTGTGACGTTTTTGTAGCCATGGAACTCTTCCCAGCTATGTGCAGAACCCAAATCTAAAATTCAAACTGGACTGATTGGACTCTATGCCCTAAAACTGCTTGAAGCCACATAAAACTGAAGTATTTTTATGTTCTTAGCCCCAGGACTCAGTTTACAGTGAAAAGTGGACTAGAAAGAACCAGCAAAGCTGGGCATGGTGGGGCACATCCAGCCTGGGAAATTGACAGGCTTAGTGAGACCTTGTTTTAAAACGAAAAATAAAAGAAAGAGGTTTAGGGGGTTTGGTTCAGGGTAAAGGTCCTGAGTTCAATCTCCAGTTAAAAGAATTTAAGCTGGGCCAGGTGGTGCACTCCTATAATCCCAGGACTCAGGAGGCTGAGATAGGAGGATCCTTTCGAGTTCACGAAAAGCCAGGGCTGTACAATGAGCTCAAGGCCAGCCTGAACAGCATAGTGAGACTCTGTCTCAAAAAGACCCAAAAAATAGATAAGTAAAAATAAAACGATAAAAAATTTAAAAAGAAGTTAGGTAGGACTAAATAAAATAATATATTCTGACCAATATATTCTCAGTTTCCCCAAAAGCATCAGTGTAATAAATACAATAAATAAGTAGTAAAGAAAGCCTGTTGATGGAGATATTAATCACCTAATTCACTCATTTTTCCATATTTTGGGGTACTGGAAGTGAACCCAAGCACTACATTTCCAGTGCCTTTTATTTATTATTATTTTCAATTTATGTTTTTCCCGAGGACATGTTTTCAGTACACGATGTTTACATTACTTGTTGGGAGTTGCTACATAGACAAAAGATTTTAATTCTTTTTACATCCCTTCCCTTCCCCTCCCTCACCCCTCAATCCATCCCTCTGTCCCCTTTCCATTTGCCAAGGCCTATTTTGCTATTTCCTATTATCTTTTATTGTGCTCTTTATTTACATAATGGGTTTCTCATGGAAAAGAAACCATGCAATACTTAAGCTTGCATGTCTGATTTATTTTACTAAACATTATTTTGAGACGAGGTCTCACTGAGTTGCCCAGATGGGTGTTAAGCTTTCCAACCTCCTGCGCAGCCTCCCTGAGCGCTGGGATTACAGGTATGTGTAACCGTGTCTGACTGATGGACATGCTTTTTACAAACATGAAGTGGAAGCTCAGTACTCCAGCCACACCTGGAGAAAGGGAGAAGGTAGGTGACTCTTCCACTAGGTGTGAAGCTGTGCTTTCATTTTACCAAGAAAGAACCTGCAACACACAGTAACTGAGACTCGTGCTTGAGTCCTGCTTTTCTCTTGATTGCTGTGTGATCCCAGTATGGTGACTGTCCCTTCCTACATCTCTGTTTTGTCACCCCTTAAATATGAAATAATAACCCCTACAAAATATGGTTATTATGAGGATGAAATGGGAAAATTTGCATAAGTAAATTTTAAAAAGAGAACTATTAAGAGAACCACCACTGTTTCCAAATAGGCAACTACAATATTAAAGGTCAGATTTTGAAAAATATTCAGGATTTTGTTTCACATAACGTACTCTAATTATAATAAATATTACCAGTAAGTTAGTAGCAAATGAAAGGTGATAATAAACTCCCATTAGGCCTAGTGAAAAAAATGGAAAGCTGTTTCTTTTTAAAGCATGTTACCAAGAATGAAGAACTCCAGCTCACACGCATGCTCAAAGTCCACTGAAGGGACAGAGAAGGAGGGGCATCTGAGGGTGCTGAACAGTGGGCCAGGTGGGAGACTGGGGTCTCCAAGGGCTTCAGGAAGCGTCCGGAAGTAGCCCCATTCTTTCTACACCCTTCTCCTGTACAGATACCCACACCGTGGGACATTGGGCTGCTCTGTTCCCCAGTGTGTGCTGATCAGAACCACTCTGTTTCTTAAACACCATGAGAAAAATGATTTCCTTTTGAGCTATTTCCAATGGGGTAGCAGGAAGACAAGGCAGAATATTTTTGACATAAATTCTAGTATTTTAGATAATTTATTTTGGGATAGATCAGCTATAACAATGAAAGCTTTTTTAATCTTCTATGTGATAGGGACACAAGTTGCTTTGTTGATACATTTTAATGGGGCAGGTTGAGAGGTAGTGAATAGTCATTACTTGACCATTATACTAAGGTATAAGCATTAGTTTGGGGCCAGAGAAATAGCTTAGTGGTACAAGCGCTTCCTTGGCAAGCACAAGGTCTTGAGTTCTATTCCTGGTACCTCCCCCCTTAAAAAAAGCATTAGTTTGGATTTTATTACTGAAAAGTTGCATGGTATTAAACAACTTCTAAAACCATGTGAATTTGCCCATACCCAAATCTATACATCATGTACACCTTCTGTAAATACTGAGCTGAGTAAACTCAGCTAATAAGACCCCATTTTAAAATAGTACTCACTGAATTATCTTTGAAATCCAGATACATTTATGAGTTGGAAAAATGTGCTGTAAGTTATTTGCTTACTGGTGAATCTAACTTGGCAGGTTACACAATCTCCTAAGGCTTCACACAGCTCCGGATCCTTGTGGGATTATTCAGGCACACTTGTCTTTACTGAAAGCATCAACATTTTTCAAAAAGTGTTGGTTGTTACAAAGGAGTTTTAAACTAAACCATTTTTTTCTTGCAGGACAGTTCAGAAAAATAACTATCATCCCTGTGGTGGGTGTTAAGATAGCTCCAACAAAGGAAGTCACAGGGTATGTATGAAGAAGGGGGCCAATGCACATTTGTTGAGTCAATGAAAATACTAATTTGTTTAGAAACACTTAAGTTCCTCTGGCCATCCTGGCATTTATGACAGGCAAGTTAGAGAGCAGGGAGCTGTTCACTGACCTCCCAAATTTCTCCTTCACCTCTAGTTCACAAAACAGCTCTACACTGCCTTGACGCTCTTCCAGTTAGGGCTAGATCATAATAAAGCAAGAAAAGGAAGTTGTGTCACACCCAGTTGGCATGTATCAAACCTCCTGTAACTTCCACCTCTCCATGCTCTTCCTCCCTCTGCTGGCTTCCTATAGATAAGCCCTTCTGGGAGCCTTATAGGCAGTTGTCTCTGCTTATCAAAGAGCCTGGCACCAGTCAAGAGATATGTACTTGTTCTGTAGTTTATGTAAGTGTGATAAACTTCCACTCATGTGCACTGTTACTCATTTTGAAGTTTGCCTGTTACTGCAGTTATATGTAAGCAAAAAACATTTCAAAAGCAACAAGTCCTTCCTGAATTGGAACTTCACAGGCAAAATGGCATTTATCGACGGGAAATCACCAAAAGGCACGCATGTCATATTTCAAGTGAGTCCTTCCTAGTAGAATGAAGGGAAAGTAATGTTAGGAGCCAACAAAAAATCAAGCTGGGCAAGAGGCAGAAAGGCAAAGTCTCTCTCCCCTGCAGGAGGAAGTCCAAATATAATGTATGAGAAAAGCTTTGGGAATTTGATAAAAGATAGTAGTACAGTAGGTTGCAGACGTACTTCTCAGAAGCTATGACCCCAAAATTAAGGAGAATGAGAAATAGAAATGCACACATAAATACAAGGGAAAAAATCTGTAGTCTAAACGAGAGCTACAGGTGGAAGGGCTGCCAAATGCCGCATCAGAGAAGGACAGGGAAAGATGCTAAGAGGCTGGGTACAAGACAGGGACTGAATTATGATCCACTGCACAACTGCTGCCCACTGTTATTTTGGAAGAAGTAATGGCTAACACACACACACACACACACACACACACACACACACAAATCACTTCTAAGGTTCTAAGGAGCCACATAACACACTAGGGATATCCTACCTGGATTAGAATACTGCTACCCTGGTGTCTCCTTGGTACAAATGTTCTGCAAAGAGCTGGTTCAAAAACAATGTATTTCACTCAAAAGATGGTTAATGATAATAAAATGAGAAGGAAGAAGGGACAGGAAAGGAGAAGGAATAGCATAAAGAGAAAAGGTAAGAGGAAAAGAAAGAGAAGTAAAAGAAAGTGAGGCTGAGGATGACAAGGAAAGAAAAGAAGAAAAGGGAGAAGAAGATAAAAGGAAGAGAAGAAAGAGCTACCCGTGGCAAACAAGAATAAGACAAACTAAATATAGAAAAAAGGAAAACAAAAAAATTGTAAAAAGGACCTCAGACGGGGGAAAACAGCCAGGAGTATAACTCAGCGATTGAGCACTTGTTTAGCGTGCGCAAGGTTCTGGTTCAATCTCTAGAATGATAGGAAGAAACGGAGGGAGGGAGGAAAAAAGGGAAGGAATTAGGGAGCAGTTCAGGAACAGAAGCCTGTGTGTGTGTGTGTGTGTGTGTGTGTGTGTGTGTGTGTGCGCGCGCACGCGCGCGTGCCTTCGTGTGTATCAGAAACATGGTGCCACCAAGTAATAACCAAACTTATTTTTATGAACAGAAAGAAATCCTTTAAATTATCCCAAACAAGCTCAGAAGACCAAGAGCTAACTAACGCAGCACAGGACAACTGTAGCAAAGGTAGATAGTATCGTGGCATTAATGAAGACTGCACTGGAAGCGGCACAAAGAAGGCCTGTTCTGATGAAAATGAGTGAGGGCCATGGAGGTCGGGAGTGCAAAAACAGGGCAGCCAAAGGACTAGAAAATTCTAAGAGAAAGAAGAGAGGCAACCTGTGAATAGCTGTTTGCCCTAGTAAGAGAACTAAACAAGTAGAAAATGAAGACACTAAGTGATTCTATCAGTGTAACTTGAATCGGTAGCGGAAAAGAGCACACCATGTGCCAAGAAAAGCTCATACCAAACAGTAACTACTGTCCCTGGGCTGCTGAAGAAAAGAAATAATTCTCATTATAGACATTGAATTTGCACAGCAAAAATTCTTTTGAAAAAGAGAAATAACCTTTAGGGCACAAGAGTGAAGAGATCATTATCTATGCATGGAAATAATTCCTTCCTGGCTTCAATCTCTTTATAACCACGTTCAAGTATGGAAGACATGTGAGTGATAGTGAAAAAGACTCAAGGAAACACTGATTCCAAAACATCAGACCCAAACAAACCTGGGCCAGGTATAGCAGGAATAGAAGTCCTGCAATCATAAAATTTGTGGTTTCCATCAGTGCTTCTGGAAGAAACCATTGGTCAAAGTGCCAGAACTGCGTAGGACAAGAACTGTTGGAGAATTATGTCTTTTGTTGAGTCACATTATTTTGGGTTGTTTCTATAAACAACACATAGTACATAACATAGAATACTTGTTTAAATATTTAGGAAAACGTAGGAATAATACAACCAACAAATGGTAACAAGCAGCTAGTTACATTATAAGAAAAAAAGGGTGGGAGGAGACATTGAGAAGCAAGGAATAACTGGCTGTATGTCTTTTACAGATACAGCAAAAATATCTCATTTAAGTGTGGTATATTTAAATAATGAAGGTACAAATCAGAAAAACTAAGTCAGTAATAATCATTTAAATTGGGTGTTGGGAGTGGAGTAAGTGCTTGCCTGGCAAGCACAAGGTCCTTAGTTTGATTCCCGGTACCACAAAAAAATAAAATAAAATAAAATAAATAAGTAAATAAATAAATTGGGTGTTGGGGAGGAGATGGGTTAAGCAAATGTTTACTAATTTTTATCAGAGAGACACTGGATACTATCAAAATAAACGAGGATTTTGTTGTCATTAGTATGTTAACTACTAGAAGAACTAAAAAGAAAGATAAACTTGAGTCACTTGTAAGACAATAGATGTACCTTGAGACCATAATGGTAAATGAAATAAATGAGACACACAAGCTTAAACATCACATGGTTTCTCTTACCTGAGAAACTCAAACTGTAAATAAGGAGCAAAATAAAAAACAGATAGAAGTAGGGAGATAGACCTTTCTCAAATGGGAAGGGGATCAAGAGATGGACGAAAGGGGAGAAGGAAAGAGTGGGGGAAAGGATGAAAAAAGGAATTAGGGTGTGTTGCATACATGTATCAACTTCCAGGGCTGGGGATAGAACTCAGTGGAATAAGCACCTGCCTGGCAAGTGTAGGGTCCTGAGTTCGATCCCCAGTACCAGAAAAGAAAACATGTATCAACTTCCTGCAAGGAACGTAAACACTATGTACTTCAAACAAGTATTAACAAAAACTCCATTTGTCATTTAAATAAAAATATAAAACTTTCAGATCACCAGAAATTTGTAGTAAAAGAGATGGCAGAGATAATATAGTGACCTACTTTTTAAAAACACATACAAATATATATATATATATATATATATATAATACAATCATAATTAAGATCAAGCATTCTTTTATTTTCAGTACATGTTAATGTGGCTGACTTTAAATCATAGAAGAACCTTAGACTGGCTTATTTAAAACTTCAATTATATGTGTTGTTTAACACATACCCAAGTCAAAGTGTCTGAAAGGTTAAGAATACAAAAGATATATAAAGACTGGGTAAAATTCTTAATATGAGACATATTTTAATTCTAGGAAAAGCATTAAAAGAGACAAAAATGTGGGCTTTATACTAATAACAGAGGCAATAAACTATAAAAATCTAAGAACCAAGTAATAGAATTTAAGCAGCAGAAATTAAAGTGCATGAAAGAAAAAATAATAAGAACAACTGCCATAATACCTCACAATTATAAAAGTGATGTATAATGACATTATTCAGAAGGCAGGTACAGCTGGTGCTTTACCCCTGTACCCTGTGAATAGGAAATGAGTCTACGCCCTGTGACTGGGGAGCACTCACAAAAGTTGATTTATAGTAGTTGATACACGAACTTAAAAATAAGCCCCAAACATGAAAGGTCTTTGATCAAATTTCAATAAACCATTAATTCCAAAGGTACCAATGAAAACTTATAAGCAAATCTCTGTATCTGAAGCAATTGTAGACACAAGAGAAATCAAAACTAAAATTACAGACTATTTAGTAAATGATATGATGCTACATGTCAGAACTTAAGAGATTCTGCATAATAAAAAAACAAACACCTTGCTTTATCATTTTTAAAGATGCAAAAATAAAAATAAAAGAACTGAGCACCCAATTTGGGGAATTACAAAAAGAACAGAGTAACCTGAAGCAGAAGAAATGAATTCATAAAGTAAAAAGGATATTTAAGGCATTGTTAAACAAAAAAGAAACAAGAAAGGAATTACCACAAAAGTGACCTTCAATGCATGAAATAAGTAAAAATGAAGAAATAACCATAGACACAGAGGAATGAGAAAAATTGGCAGAAATATTTGCAAAATATAAAACTACACAGCAATAGGATGGAAATGAACCATAACACTCACAACAAGAGGCATTTACCAAGGAGGCAAATTTACACTTCTTTAAAGTCAGCATTTTATTGAAAGGCCCCCTGCAGCACTGGTTCGGGTTTTGTGAAATATGGTCATTAAAATGAAGATGTAACGTACTCTTTTAGCAAAGCAAAGAGACTCTGGTCCATGTGCACTGAGGCTATGTCCTTATTTTGAAATATAACCCAACTTCCCAAATATAATTTTTACAAAGACTCCACAGTTGCATGGAGATTTCCCATTTGAACTGTCTAATTTAAAATCTACTGTTAAGAGCTGAGGCAACATTTCTCCTGCATGGGCTACTCACTGCGGCTTTTGACATCCTGGTTAAAATATTAACTCAATAAAAATAATTTACTGAACTATGATAACTGAAAAATAGTTCCAGTCCAGTGATTCCATTCCCAACAGGCAACCCACCCCCCCAAAAACCCAACAAACAAATCCTCAATATGGTTATTTTCCTATTGCCTCCAGCACATTTTCATGCAATTCTAGCATATGCACATGTGCATGCAAACAAGTTTCTTTTCTTGGGAGAAAATGTTCACATATATAAGTAATTCATATTTGCTTTCTCATAATTTATAAAATGAATCACTTCATGTATCACATTTATATCTGTTAGTTTTGATCTATCCTTTGGCCACAGACAATATTTCTAGCTGAGAGTATTATTACAAAAGTTGTATCAAAGGAAACATATGACAAAGAGAGTGGACACTGGAGAAAATTTTCTCATTTCTATTAGGAAATGAGCTTTTGGGAAAACGTTTTAAATTAAGTCCTTAGTGAAGGATACAGCGTGTCCTTGTATAGACATGCAAGGAGGTCTAGCTCCCTGCCAGCCCTCACGCATACCCTTGTGTTCCCTTTGAGATAGGAGCCCAGGCAGTGACTTTGCAAGGGAAATAACTCTATGCAAAACAGGTACTTGTTGGTTTATTTGCAGAATAGCTTTGGGGTGCAGGTACGTGTGTGTTGTGCATGTTGCTGGGCTCATGAGAGAAGGAGGGAGACACAAGGCATTTAATGCTGGAAGGGCCTTAAAAAATGGTCCAACCTCATCCTAAATCACATCCCCTGAAACAAAAATCTAATCACAGATAAAACCATAGGGCACTACGGAATGATTTTATTATCCGCTGGCCACAAACTGGTTGGAAATAAAAACTGCAAACAAGGGTTTCTGGCTTTTGTTGATTATGCTGTTAACTCTACTTCTGCTTTATTAACAGCTAGTGTGTGTAACTCAAGAACACACAAAATACATACAGATATCTTCTACAATTTCTTCATTCAAAAGGCAATCATAAGAATAAAAGCAATTAAAAAAGAGTAATTCACTTCCAAAAAGCTACTAACCAGTGTGCTATGGTTTGACTGTGTTCTCCAAATTTCATGTGTTAGAAATTTATCCCCAAAGTCATATGTTAAAGGCCTGTGGAGGCAAAGCCTCTGGGAGGTGATGGGAATGAGGTAAGAGCAACACAGTAGGGTTCCCATGACAGTATGAGTGGCTCTCTCGGGAGAGGAAGGTACATCCCCCTTGCACGTATGCCTGTTCCGTGATGCCCTCCGCCATGTCATCATGCCATAAGAAGGCCTTACCAGATACCAGCCCCGTGATCTTAGCCTTCCCAACTTCCAGAACCGTGATTTAAATAAATCTATATTCTTTGTAGATGATCCTGTCTTAGGCATTTTGTTTTAGCAACAGAATGTGCAGCTTATCTCTTGCCACTTAGGGGATGTAGGTGAGCCTGGTACTCATTAGTACTTTTTTAAAGCAGCGTATACAAAGAAGACACAACCCTGGAACTTAAGATACAATTAAGCTTAAATACAATTGGAACAATAGTGTCTACTGATTCCTGACTCCTATTTGCCTCACTTAGTTCTGGAATTTTATATCATAGGCATGTTTCCTTGAAAGAAGCAACCCAAACAATTGAGACAGAGACATGAGTTAGGGATTAACAACTTAATCCCACAGGACAATGCCAAATAAACAGCATTTTGTCAGCTCATTAGGGGAATACAAAGAAAAGGGCTCCTTAAACAGCATTTTGACAAAAGAATACAAGAAGGAGACACTTTCTTCCAAAGAGAAATGTGTAGAATAGAAATGCATTTTACCATGCACTGAGGATCAGAATTTAGGTAAGATTCAACAACATATAACTAGAAACAAAAAATAGCTCTGAAACTCCCTCTCCCTGAAGAAAATTACTATAATCTCAGTAGTCTCTATCACAGCAGCCTCTAATACATCAGATAACAGTGGTCTTGACAAACAGCACAGCAACAAGATACCTGTCTGAAGAACTCTTCCAGGAGGGACATCGTCCAGCGGTGGTGCAGGTCCCACGCCTTTGCCGGATGGCTAATGTCTGCTGTATGCAGCATCAGGGATAAGGCTTTGGGCTTTTCAATCCTGTAAACCCAAATTACCCAAACACATGATGACCACACTCCTCAGAACTACATTAAGAGTTCTACAAATCATTAGTCTTTCTAACCCCTTCCATTCCCCCATCTCAAATCCAATCTCACTGTGCTAAATAGAGGAAAGGGTATTTCATTCTGCTCCCGAGATGCCCATGGCCTGGGTCTCCTTGTTTATGATTTGGACACTTCTGATACAAGGCCTCTAGGGAATGGCTACCTCATTCAAGAAGACAACAAACCCCCAAGAGTCACAGGTATAGCTGTGCTTCTGCATGACAGAGATCTTTGATAACTTAATATCCCATGGAGGAGTAGTTTAATTTCTAATCAAGGCAAACCAGTAGCAGCCCTAATTATTTATTTCAGCTTTGATAAGAACACACCTCCATGTTATATAGGCATAACTTTCATGTTCTTTCCTCCAAACATCACTGCTTTATGAGACCACTGACGAAAGCGACATGGAAGGAGATGTGGTGCAGCTAAAGTACAACACGGGCAACAGCCAGTTCAAACACTGGTAGAAATACGTGATGTCACAGGCCCACTTACGCTTCTGGCTGCTGCAGGGCTGTCTTCATTGCTTTGATTTGTTGGAAGTGACAGGACATATCAGTGGCCATCACCATCTCAATTACCAAGGTTCGAAACTCCCTTTCAGGAACACCCAGAGGAAAAAAGGATGGATGTTTAAAAAAAAAAAAAGGAAAATAAAAATCACTTTATTTCTTGCCACTTCTAGTCAAAATCAGTTCATTATTTCTGACATTTCTAATCTGAGTCTTTGATGGAGCTTTTTAGGAAGAATAAATGATGGTGAAAGATGGAGGAAAACATTTATTAGGAACATTATACACAGAATATATAGGTGATTGGGAAAATTAACTCAGGAAAGATTCCAGTGAAGCTGAACATTGTATTGAAGTCCTTTTTCTCAACTGAATTCAAAGTTATCAGAAAGCATTGACTTGAAAGTAACCCTAAAGGATAATATACTTTGTGTATGGGTATTTCACCTATTTAAAAAGATTTAATTTTTTAAAAAATTATAGAAAAATTGAGCAGACAGCATTGTCTCCAAATACCCCCTCTCTTCTCTAAGTATTAACATTTTATATTAATATGCTACAACTGTTGCCACTGATGAGCCAGCACTGGTATATGATATTACTATAATACAGTTTCTATTAGGGTTCACAACACAGTTCTACAGGTTTTAACAAATGCCTAATGCAATGTATAATTACAGTAAGGAATAAATTCAGCACCTTAAAATTCCTGATGCAGCACCTATCTCCTCCTGATAACCACTGAGCTTATAAAGACCTGGCTCACATGGCTACAGAGGCTGACAAGTCCTGAGATCTTGGAATCAGCCAGCTGGGGCTCCAGGAAAACCAATGGTGTGCTTCCAGTACAGCCCAGCAAAGATCAAGGCTCAGAAAAAGCCATTGTTTCAGTTCAACGACAGTCAGAAAAAATTCTCTGTTATTTGGGAAAGGGAGGGCCTTTTTATTTCTTTCTGCCCATAAACTGATGAGATGAGACCCACCATGTTAAAAAAAAAGGGAATCTACTTTTCGGACTCTACTCATTTATACTATGTTAATCTCATCTAAAAACACTGGAAGACAATGCATGTACTGCAGTTTTTGTATAGTACTCCATAAATATCAGTTAGGGTGACCTACTGATATTCTATCTTTCCTCCCCCAAGACCCAAATTTGTCCTTATGCTTGACTGCATGAAATAGTCCCTGCCCATTTTAAAACATATTTTTCTCTTAACTTCTTAAAATTAGATTATTCTCAACAAATTTTAAAGGTAACTTCAAATATACTGACTTCTCTTATTGCTATGCAATAGATTTTTATTTGATATTGTTTAAATTTTCTTACGTCCTTATGAATATTTTTGTGCTTTTAAAATTAATTACTCAAACAGGAAAATTACAATCTAGTAAGACTGTGAAAACATATAGTTCTACATTTTTCCTGGTCACTTTTATATTTTGAAAGTCTACAGTTAGAAAATGCGTACTGTGTTTGTGAAGTCTTTCACAACAACTTTTATTGTCAGAAAACATTCTTTATCCTGGGCAATACCATTTTCAGGAGTTCATTTTATCTAGTACTAGTATTAGCACTGTAGTCTTATTATGCTTAGTTTTTGCTATATTTTATATCTTTTTGCTTTGTACTTGTGTCTTTATATTTGAAGTACATCCTTTGTGGCCAGAATGAAGAAGAGCTTGCTTTTTTAAATAAATTCTGAATTTACTGTTGAATTAGAGTGCTGAGGCTTTTAATGTTTAATGTAATTATTGATACAGTTGGATTTCTGTCTAGTATGTTGCTTTCTGTTTGGCCTCTCTTCTTTTTCCCCCTCTATAACACATCCTCTGGTTTTCGAGATATTATTCTTTTTAATTTATTTTAATTTACATAATGAATTTTCCTCTATATTTAGTACTGTTAATTTTTTATTGGTATAATATATATCTTTAATTTTCAACCTACCTAGAGTTAATATTGCATCACTTCATGTAAAATGTAAAAGAAAAATCTTACCACAGTATAGGTTCATTTAATACCACTAGCTAATCTTTATGTTATAGTCTTTATATGTAGCCAGAGGTATTATACTTTCCTCATTATAAAGCACATGAGATGTTATAATGTTTTTATCTAAATGGCCATAGGCCCTTAATGTAAATATGCTAAGAAAAAGTCTTTTTTGCATTTATTCATGTTTTATTCTTTCCTATATGTCTATTTTTGCTCTAGAATCTTGTCCTTTCTACATGAAAAACTTTTGTTATGTCTTATGATATGGTTGTTTTGAGGATATATTTCTGCTGTTTTCCATTATCTGAAAATAATTTCATTTAACCTTCATTCCTGAAGAATATCCCCATAAAGTGGAGCATGCTGTGTTGACATTGTCTTTGTTTTTGTCCTTTAGCACTTTAAGAACTTATCCTTTCTCTTCTGGTCTCAAAATCACTGGAGAAAAGCACACAGGCATTCAAGTTGTTCCCCCAAATGTAAGCTGTCCTGTTCCTGTTAGCAGTTTCACTGCTATCTATGCCTAGGTGTGCTTTCCTTTGAATTTATTAGTTTTTGGTCTGCTGAGTCTCCATGATTTAATTAAAATATAAGTACTATTCCAGTCACAGTAGATTCAGAACTTTTCAATGATTTAGATGATTTTGTGTATGAACATTAAGCCATGCTTACAGTTAACTACAATGATTTGCAGGCTCTGTGTGTGTGTGTGTGTGTGTGTGTGTGTGTGTGTGTGTGTGTTTTAAGCATTTTAAATGGATTATGTTATTTATTTATTATAATCTTGACTAGGAAAACCCACATTCTGGGGCCCCTTCTGTCTCTCTCAGATAGAAGATATCTCTCTTAATAAATTCTTCCTACCCTTAAAAAATAAATAAACAAATATAATCTTGACCACATTATAGAATAAATGTTATTAACTAATTTCTAGAAATTAAATGTTAAAAATGTAAGAGGATGCTGCATAACTTCTTCACTGTTATACAACTACTAAGTGATTTGGCATGTATTCAACTCCAGAATCATCTAAATCTAGAGGCAAGGGCTGGGGATATAGCTCAGTGGAATAAGCACCTGCCTAGCAAGCGCAGGGTCCTGAGTTCGATCCCCAGTACCGCCAAAAAAAAAAAAAAAATCTAGAGGCAAGCAGTTATCATTTAGAAAACAGTATTAAGTACCCACCATTTTTTTAAGTTTCAAAATAATTTCCTTAGAAAATTTTAAAGCATTATTAAGACATTCAAAGCAAATGCAATGTGTTTTTTGTAAATGTCAGATAATAAAATGCAGATTTAAGAAGTTCGGCTTCAAACAATTCTCTACCTCTTACAGGCTAGAAAGCACCAGCAGGGAAAGAATTGGAAAACAAGGCTTCCAATGTAACAAGATTTCCAAGGGACTCTCAGCTGGACACTACTGGAAGAGGGTCTTCCAATTTTTTTCCTCAAGAATTTTTAGTTCAATACTGAGTTCTTTGACACAAACTGGTTCCACCTTCCAACTTATTATTATAAGAACAATATGAAGATGGCAAAAATGGCCACATAACATTTTCAACTTTCATTTCCAAGCATTTGAGCGTTTGTGAGGAAATGAAGAGAGAAATGGGAGACACAAAGAGAGTGAGAGACAAAAAGAAGCAACAATAGAAATTTTAAACAGGATACTCTTCCGAGGCAGCACACTTCAACTACGAAGTGGTTTTCATAGTTTCTCCAGAATCGCCCTCATTGCATCCTTACCTCCAGTCATCCTTCGAGAGGTTGATCAAAATATTCATCTCATCATCGTCTTGCAGCAGGCGGTAAGCTGCACTCAAATGGTGATTTTCCAGGACAGATCTATCATTGTACAGAATAGCTGGATCAGACCTGGAAGAAAACACAAAGTCGTCTAGTACATTAAATAATTCAGCTTCTTCCTGTCAGAGGCTAGAAAGTACCAATCATAAATAAAGCTTTTGATAATTTTGTGGAAAAAAGGAAGGAAAGTACCAGTGCTTTTTCCAATGTTTAGAAATTATCTTTGTCCTCATAACATTTGTATCAATCAAAGTTCAAACTAACACTATGAATTATCAACAGATGCATGTAGGATATTGTACATCAGTATATGCGTGTGCAATATGTGAGATCCAGCCTGAGAATTGTCTGAAGACTGTTTGATACCAAATCTCAATTACCTTGTATAACTGGCAAAGGAAGTTTTTAAAAACACATGGGTTATGTCAAGTTTCCTTGTATTTCTTGGGGTATCATCTGAAAACTGCCTCTGTTAGTAGTTTGATCTTAAAATTTCTACATGCAAAAGTCATGTGTGAATAATTGAGAATAAGGAACATAAAGATTACATGGTAGTTCTTACAGACTTTCTCAAAGATTGTTCTACAGTGGAATGCCGCCAAACACAGGGCTATTTATTATTTTACTATCTCTAATTTATTGATAGCTTAAATTATTAGAGCTAATTTTCTTATTAAGGAAGCTAAATCCAGAGCTAGGAACTGTTGCTGAAATATACGCTATAATTTAAAATTTCCCCCACTTCATGAGTGTAGCAGGTATGATAAAATAATATATTGTATGCTAATGCCAAGTATCATCCAATGTAAAGGTAGGATAATAAAAATGTTACAGTCTGTGTTTATTTGACTGATTCCAAGTTCTGGCACTACGTAACATCTGACTCTTCTGCAAAGTGAAAATGACCGTGCAAAGCGAAAGTTTTGAATTTGATTTAGTACAAAGAGGCATCCAGGATAGCGAATGAAGGACACTCAAGGAAGAGGACTTCCAGAACTGCTGCAGAAAATGGCAAGAACGGTAGTGCGCTTGACGTATGGGGAAATATTTTGAGGGAGATTAATGGTAATCTGTCTCTTACTGTAATAAATCTTTAAAAATTTTAGCATTCACAACATTTTTATCATGCTTTATAGTGGGTTCTTAGAGTCCCATGTTTTAAGACAAAAGACAAGGTGTTCTGAGGGCCAGTGTTCCCCAAGATAATTCTACTTATCATAGCCAAGTTCGGGGATGTAGCATACCTTAAAAGTACTGGGTTTAACATTTTATCCATCAAAGGATAATGTACAGGGTTACAGATTTAGTTTTCTGAACAAGGATTTCCAAGTACATTGGAGAAAGCTCTGTGGAAGAGGAAATGTTTAAATTTCATCTCAAACCAGACTTAATGGAACCCACTAGCTTTTCCCCCTTCTACAGAGAATACACAAAATATGAGAATGTCTACGTAAAAGACCCAACTTTACATATGTTGGATGAGCTAGGTACCAAGGGATGCGCATATTGTAACACTGCCCTGCTTGTTATCTCTGAATTGGGGCTGACTTCAATATTGGTCCATAGGCAAGATCCACAGGCAATGGCTTCACCCACCTCCCTCACTTTTGCAGGTATTATTTATTGTAGTCTATGTCCTCAGAGTAAATGATCCACCCATGTACACACACTAAGCAGAGCTCATCTGTGGAGCTTCCTGTATTTGCATGCTGCTTGCCTGAAGCTGAGATCACCGTAGGTGGGGAGGCAGGAGGCAGGGACTAAAACTTAAATCCTTTAGTCTGCTTGCATTCCATTGGAATTCCCCTTCTGAACAGAGATCAGATGATACTGTCTTCTTTCATGTACCTCCTAGTAAGTATTTAGTTCACTAAATACATGTAGATTCATTTAATGAGCACAAAACCGTCCAGAGCATGCACCTGCATTTTCAAGTGAAATCAGTCAGTGCTGATGTGGTATTCAGATAGTCCTGGGGTCCCTTTATATTCTTGGTCTTTATATCACAATCTTTCTACCATTAATCCTACTGTCAGATTCTTCCCAGTTCTACATCACTGTCTTAAAACCTTAAGGCTTTAGGCCAAGAGATGACAGACAAAGTTTCCCCCCCCAGCAGAAATGAGAACTGACTCACACTGTTTGGCTAGAATTATGTGCCGAGATGAATATTAAGGGTAAATGCACAGCTTGGGGAGGAAAGATACCAAATCAACCGGTGATCAGTCACAGATGAGCAGGCTCAGGGTGGCGCACTTAGATCCTTCCTTAATACCCCCAACAGAGGGCTATGTCTACCAGGATATCAGGAAGGACGCAGAGACTGCCCCAGGGGCAAGTGGCTTACGTGGGACAACCTGGCTTCCCCAGCCCTGTGCCAGGGATCAGGGCAGGCACTGAACTGAGCAGAGATGCAATCAGAGTGAACAGAGCATCTCATCTGAAACTCACAGACCAGGGGATAAAAAGGCGGGACGATGGGTTGGGCCAACAGTGCTCCACTCAGCACTTGTCCTTTTAGTTTAGAGGGCCCCTGGGCCCCTGTGCAAACTGCTTCACCACCTATAGGACTAGCGTGTGCACAGAGCACACATAAATAAATAGAGCAAAAATTACAACACAGACAACAAAAGCAACCTTCTTAGATCTCCATAAAGTGTGAGAATTATGAGCAGATGGCTTCTTACACCCTAGGCTGGTAGAAGTTGACCAGGTCCATCTTTTATGTTCAGAACCACAGAACCATAAAATAGAGCAACCATGTTAAAAAAAAAAAGGAAGAACACCCATCTGACTTATAAAACTCTTCCCCTGCCCCTCTTGTTTCTTCCTCTAAACAGTTCAACATCCTCACCGAGTCTGAATGTGGAAATTGTTGGTGGTTCCGGTGTGTTCGTAGTCGTGGATGGCTGCTGAGAAAATTATAGCGAAGATCTCCAGCTCCGTCAGCCAGTTCTAAAAGGGAGATTACAGAGCAATCAGATATTCTGTTTCATTCTCAAAGTTTTCAGTGTGCTGACAACACACCCATCTTGCTGCTTTTCCACCCTGCAGCTGGAAGCTATTGCCAACACAAGTTTTCTGACACACAGAAAGTTTTTTTTTCCCTGTGAAGTGACTGCAGGACCTGTGATCTGAAAACAGCAAGTGAAATTAAAAGAGCTAACTAGTACTTTCATCCTTTTCAAGAAATCCAAATAAACAACAACTATAGAGATTTTAAAGCCATCATTGCATCCTCACACAACTTCCAAATAAACTGCCTAGATCTCTCCCTCTCTCTCTTTCTCCCTCTCCCTCTCCCACCCTCATCCATGCGTGATTTAAAAATTTCAACACAACTCCAACAGCAAGCACTAAGAGTAACAGAAAACCCACTAACCATCTCATTATGGGAGCAATGTCCACTGTAATGTGGGGAGAGACACACAGAAACATGTGGCTCTATGCCCCGTGTGATCACGTGACAGGAGACCTGTCCCCGTCCATACCACCACAGTTAGCTGTGGCTCATGGTTGCCAGATGTGCTCCTAGGACCAGATGAATTAACATTATCAGAGAGCCCAGGCAAATTCTTTCTCCTCTCCCAATCTCACTGTATCAGAAACTCTACATTGTGACTTTTATGACAACTTGTTAAAAATCTGTGTTTTACCAAGTTATTTACCAGATAATTCTGATGCACCCTGGAATCACCCTGGGTCCACTGATGGTTCCCATCCCTTCTGTCACCCTGACTGCCCAATGCCCACACAGAAGAACATTCCAGGCTCAGAAGCCCCCCTTGGTGCCCTCTGCCCACTTTTATTACTCATTGATTTGATGCTCGTGAGATTCAAACTCAGTGTGGCTGCTCCACACAATAGGACACCAGAATTCTCACTTATAATCTTTAAGTCAAGTTTCCTTTGGGTCGTTATTTATGTGTTTCTTCAATTTTGACACACTGTGTTTGTCATTTTAAACATATAATTAAATGTAACATAAATCAATAAAACACGAACACAAACATTGGAGATGTTGCTTCTATGGAACCTAAAAAGTTCAATGCTTTGGACACTCACTAAGAGAACTGCTGTCAAAATATGTGTGCAAATATGAAAACAAAGAAGACAAGTGTAAAATTTAGAGTCTGCACTCAGTTTTTTTCATGAGTATCTTTAAGATGACATTTCGCTTTAAAGAAATGAAACTAGAAACCTTCGATACGAGCAGGCTTGATGTGAGCTAAAAGTAAGTACTGAAACGGCAGAAGTCAGGAAAGAGCCTACAGTCTAAATTAGAGATAACTGAATAAGATAGGTTTACATGATCTAGTACAAATGTCTTAAGATGAATATATACATTTTATGATTTCCTAATTTAACCATGTCTTTCAATTAGCTCTTAATTTGATCCTCATCTAAAAAATTTCCTCAGTTAGTGCCTTCTTCGAAAATGTATAAAAATAAAATAAAATAAATAACATATAACCTGTGATAAAAAGACCTCATAAGCTAGTTGTGGTAGTGCATGTCTATAATGCTAGCACTCTAGGAGGCTGAGGCAGGAGTATCACAAATTCAAGCACAGCCTGGGCTACTTGCTGAGACCTTTTTCAAAATTTTTTAAAAAAGGGCTGGGGGCGTAGTTCAGTGTGAAGACCCTGGATTCAGTCCCTGGTACTACAGTGAAAAGAAAAAAGAAAAAGAAAAAATATATTTCGTTAAATCCAGCATGAAATGCTAGGAAACTTTTTTGGCACAGAAATACAAACAGAGGTAAAAGGAACAGAAAAACATAAAGAGAAAATAGACTACGATGGAAATCAACAAAATGAGATGAAGGGAAAGATTGTACAAGCAGAATGGCACAGGCCGGCGCCATCAACAGGAGTCTCTGGGCCACCTCCTCCATCCAGGGGCTCCCTGTGTGGCAGGGCCTATTCTAGGCACTCTGTATGCAGCAACTTGAGCAACTCAAGCAACTGCATAAAGGGATATTCTGTGCTATTGTTATACCACTTCGCAGATGAGAAGCCTAAGCCAGGGAGGCTCCAGACCTCCCCAAGGGCATACAGAGGGCCATTTGATGAGCCACACAATAGGATGCCAGAATTCTCACTTATAATCTTTAAGTCAAGTTTCCTTTGAGTCATCATTTATGTGTTTCTTCAATTTTGAATGAACTCATATAGGTATAATTTTATAGTACACATTTTCATGATAGTGCCCATACATATCACATTGTTTTCCACCTCAGCATGGCCTTTCTTTTCTTATCCCCAACACTCTGACTCCACCCATCTGCTCCTGAATCTTCCTGTCCTCCATCCCTCATATATCTCTGGTTCTAAGCTCATGCAAAGCTAGTTTCACATTTCAAAGTAAGACTATGAATGGGAGACCATGTAGTGTCTGAGTCACAGAACACGAGCCCAGCCAGCAGGAAGGCCTAGGAATTGACTACACGTCTATTACAGCTCCCACATTATAAATACCAACCATACCTAAAAACAGAGCAGCAAAACCCTGTCTTATGGGCTGGGGATATAGCCCTGTCTTAGGTGTAAACTATTTCTAATAAGCCAGAAACAACAGATGGCTAAACTTGCACACAAAACCACAGGCCAGAGAGCTTATTTTAAAATGCATGCTTTTCAGCAATCTTGTGGCTCCCTAGAATCAATTATGCTAAGAAGAAAGAAAAGATTACCTGAGGGAAGTAGGGGAGGGGAGGGGAAGGACACAGAGAAGACATGTGAGATGTGCCTTGAAGACTACATGGTGCCACAGGCGGCCATTTTTGTAGGAAGCCTATTCCTCTTGAGGAAGAGAATGACACTGTTGGCTGGAGCACACTCAGGACTGATTAGGGCCAGGTGATATCTGACACTGAAAGCAGGAGTGAGTGGGAAGTGTAAACTGGATTCAACAGGCATGAAGTTTATAGGCAGAAAAATGACATAGCCCAGGACAACACTGTAGGCAGAATATTGGGCAGGAGCAGAACTGGGAGCTGTAAGAGTGATATTTGGAAACTAGAAAGTTGCTTAAAGACTATATAAAAAATGCAGAGGCAGAGTCCGCATAACTTAGAAAAGTAACCGAATTGGGGTGAGTGGACGGATAGCGGTTGCAGTCAGGGAGAACAATGAATTAAATCTGACCTCACCCCCATTATCCTACGCAGCTAAAACTACCCTGTGTCAGGTAGCATCAGTAATTAAGCATGAAGTGGAAGAAGTTATTTTGAGGGAAATTGGGCTTTACATTTTAATATAGATTTCCTTGACTTTTCCAAATTAACTACTATGAATGAAGAAGGTTTTATGCCGATGTGTAAAAAGTGAGAAATTTAAGTCCCACACATATTTTATTCCAGAACTGTCAAACTATGACAAGAAGTAAGTAATAGATCCTGTCAGGGTTTCCCTGTCTACAAAATGTGAGTGCCATGGCTAATTTGTTGACAGGCATGACTTGATCGTTCTTGACAACAGACTTTGAACTGCGTCGTAGGTGACTCAGCAATGCTGTGTGTGTGTGTGTGTGTGTGTACAGGCAGATGGATAGAGATGGATCATAGTCAAGGGGAAACTCAAAGGCAAAGGACATAGGCAATGTCCCCTTGCTACAGGAAACATTCCTAGTAAACTGGGACTCTCACATGTGACAACAGAATTTCATTAGCAATCCACTCCTGTATTAGTTGTCTATTGCTATATTAAGAAATCACCACAAATTTAAGAGGATTAAGGGCCTTCTGTCATTTACCGGCACACAGTTTTGTAGGTCAAAAGCCAAGCATAGCACCCCTAGGTCCTCACATAGCTGAAATCAAAGTGTGAAAGGGTTGCACTATGGTTTGTGTCTAGATGTCCTTCCCCAAGTTGCACGTGGTCACAGGACTTTTTCAGAAGACTTTATCAGAGACTGAATCTAGAGTGCATGATTGATTCATAGCACAATTCTTGGATGAGGGGCTGGGAATAAAGGTGGGTGGTTGTAGATCAGGCCACCGATTAGGTTGTCACCGCCCTAATCTTGGTATACAGGACACAATACAAGGTAGAGAAAGAAGCTTGTCTCCCTCTCTGTCTCTCTCTTGCTGCTTTTACTGTCTTCTGCCAAGATAAACTGTTGCCCTCTGCCATAGCCGCCCTGCCTTGGAGCCAGCCTACTATGGACTGGAACCTCCATAGACTGTGAAGTTTGTAAATAAGCCTTCTCTCCTTAACTTTGAGTATTGGGCATTTTGTCTTACCAGTGAGGAACACAACTAAGATAGGTTGTAATTTTTTTCTGGAATCTTTTGATAGCGTGTGGTGCTGGTGGTGGGGGTGGAGGATTGGCTTGCAGGAACATTCAAAGAATGGGCAGAATTCGGGTCTCCTGCTTTCCACTCAGCCCCTTCCTCCCCTCTCTGAGCTAGCAATGGGAGTTCTTCTCACACTTCAAACCACCCTGACTTCTATCCTATCTTTTTGACTGACTGTCCTTCCCTAGTGCCATTTGGAGAACCCAGAATAATCTTTCTATGTAGGTCTGCTGATTTTTGAGATTAATTGAAAAATCCTATGTCAACTGTCTTTGCCATCAAATGAAATGTATTAGTGACTGTGACATCAAGAGGACTAAGCTACTGAAGGCCAAATTTCCCCCAGCCACAGCCCTTCATAGAATTATTTAGCACCTTTTAACCAAGACATCATTGTATTATCCTTAGTGTTTCCATTATAAATATTATGATATCACATATAATCCAAAGCACAAGATACACAGCTTCTCCTTTAAAAAAAAAGGCAAAGGAAATGTTAATAGCACCTTGTATGACAAAATCAGTGAAAATGGTCAAGGGATAGCGCTAGAGTTTTGAATCTTCAGATCTAAATCAAAAGCAGACTGGAGACCGCAGACTGATTAATATTTATTCACTCAATAACACCTCTTCAACCTAATTCTGTTCAAGGATTTTCTCTTACAAATGAGCAAGATGAGTATGAAAGGATTTAAGCATCTTCTAGACACTTGGGTTCAACAAGAATTGCTAACATTACAGTGAGGAATCCTGTTGGTGGGGAAGCCCAGACATCATGTTGTCAGTGGAATGTCCTGAGTCCCCATGTGTCTTACAGTTTCAAATACTGAAATGATCTGAAGTGTTTTCCCTTCTTGGTTTGTAAGGGATGTTAGAGTAACAATATGTTCTCCATTCATTAGAATACTTCCCGCTGTTTCTGCCAGCCTGCTGTGAATGAAGTTTGTTTTGAGCTGTATTTCCAAGGCAGAGTAGGTGGAAAGAGGTTTCCATATTTAAGTACTATGCTGAAGAGAGCCTGGATTCATATTGAAACTTCAAAGGCAAATGGCAAGTGAATTCCTTAAAGAACAGTACGTAGTACACTGTACTCACTGGATGCTATAACATTTATGTTAATGATAACTTGCATTAGCATAAATACTTGGAGGTTTTTCTTGAGAGCTGAAGAACTTACAGTTCATTCACCTTTATGTCCCCATTGTACACTGTGCACAATAGGTACTAAATATATGTTTGAGAACACAAGCTCAGAGTATATTTTTGCATCCATTTTAACCTTCACCACAATACCTTTAAGTAAGTTCACATGAGGAATTCTGAGGAGCTCTTTTTTTTTGCCAAAGACATTGTAGAATTGTGGCGAAATATTTAAGTTGATCATATTAATGGACCTGTGGACAAATCCTTGCTCTTCCACTGTGTTCATTTAGTGAGTCTGCAAACATTTAGCTTAAGCACAATAAATACATTATTTTCACAGTTTTGGAGTCTGTAAGTCCAAGAAAAAGATGCCAGAAGGGCTAGTTTCTTCTGAAGTCTCTCTGCTTGCATTACAGGTGCCTGTCTTTGGGCCATGTCCTCACCTGGTCTTTTTGTATATGATGTACGGAAGAATCCAGCTGCATCAGATTTTCACCCCCATATGACCTCACTTTATGTATACCCCCTTTAAGGGCCATCATCCGAAGTGTAGTCCCATTCTGAGGTAATAGGGCAGTGACAGCGAACCTTTTAGAGATTGAGTGACAAACTGCAACTCTAAACCCACCTATCTATCACAAAGTCCCACCCTGAAATTAAACCTGGTACTGAGGTTTTAGTTTAGAAAACAACAACTCATACATTAACATCTTTTGTCTTAAAAGAAAAACACAATCATACGTGCCATATGTTCGCCACCACTGTATAGGGGGTCAGAACTTTAACATAGAAATCTAGGTAGAATGTAATTCAGACTGTAACAGCTACTGTATAACAGGGCAATCCTAAACTATGTGAATGAGCATCTCCTCCTTAAAATAAATATATTTCTACCCGCAGAGGCAATCACCGCTGTCTGCTAATTTTTTCCCTTTTCTTTACTTAGAGTATTTGTGGTTTTTCTTGTGGTGGCAACGTGTTCAGCCTTTCTATACTTCACAGTGGCCACTGACATGATTTTAGCCAATTATATGTAAATAGACGTTCCCGGATTTGGTTTCAGGATAGTTCTTTAAATATGGGAAGATTTTTGTCTGTGCTGCATCTCTTGTGCGTTTCTTTCCTTTATCTTCCTACCATAATATTCAGAGGTACATTTTGGCCACTTTACGAGCGTAAGGACAAAAGGCACATGCTAAAGGAGGTGGGAAGGAAAGGGGAAGAAGGCTGATGTCATTCCTGGAGGACTCCTTGGACAAGTCACACAAATGGGTGACCATACACTTACCGTCTAATCTGCTTGACTTTCACTCTCCAACAAAGATCAGTAGATATTTTAGAGGAAAAATATATAAAGGGAAAATTCTCATGAACAAATGTAAATTTTCATGAGCTAACAGATATAATTCTACATTTGAAAAGAATCTTAAAAATATGTAAGTGTATTCATAAAGCTCTAAAGTTGCTAAGAAAATAGAGCTACCCAAGAGCAGAAGAATTGCTCACTAAAAATACTTAAAATCAGGTTGAATAATTAGAAAATATAACAAATGGAAAAGCTACTGTGATGTTTATGATGCTTTTTGCTCTACCTGAGTTTTAAATTTTAATTTACTGAAAACAATCAATACTCTTTGCCACAATTTTGTTTTTAGAATTTCCATTTTCAAGGGTATAAACATAATTTTTATTTTTACATTGATGTATTTAGCTCATTTATCAGATATATTTTGGTGCATGATTTGAGCAACAGAACATTCTGTTTTTTCCAAATGAACAACTGTTCCAAAGAGTTGCAAAAATACGTGTGAACTAATCTTCCCTGTGTCGTCTGGACATATTTTCATGTGCTCATCTGTCCTTCTTTAGTATACTCTAGTGAATGCTCTACTCTTGGCACATCACTTAGAATGCCCATGTCAGGGTCAACAGTGACCTCCACGTTGCTAAGGCCAATGGTCACTTCTTCATCCTCACCTTACTTAAATCCTAGCATGCCCCCCACAGCACACCACCCTCTTTCCTTTGTCCCAATATCACTGTTCATTCGTTTTTTAGTGACTACTGTCAGCTCTGATTCTTTAGCTCATTACAAGCTGTGGAATGCTCCAGGACCCACTTCAGAGCCACTTGTAGTTCTCTAGTCACATTTTCTGTTTACATGATCTCATCTGCTCCTATGACTGTGTACAATGTGAGTATATCTTTGACTATCTAATCTACAAGCCCATCCCTGACTTCTCCCAGAGCTCTAGATTCATTCAGTTTTCTTGCTGCTTTGCACCTGCCCAGGGATGGGGTCTAATAGGGACCTTAAACTCTATATTATCCAAATTCAAACTCGGGGTTCATTTCCCTTAAAGCTTCCTTTGCCATCAAGCTCACTCATCAACCCAATTATCCAACCCCCAAACCTAAACCGTATTCTTGATTGCTTACTTTAATGTTTCAAATTCTGGTCAGTCCTTTCAGCTCTACTTCAGAAACAGAGTTTTTTTTCTCCATCACAGCAATGTACTTTCTAGTACAAGCTAATGCAACCTCTTTATTAGCTTTCCATAGTGTTCTACCAACAGGCTACCCCAGAATCCACTCTGCACAGTAATTCTTTTTAATTCTTACCAGATCACATTATCCTGTCTAGAGGTCTTTAGTGCCTTCCCTCTGCATTCAGAATAAAATGGGAACTCATTTCCAGACCTATTCTGCCTCCTCCTCCGATATCCTCTCGCACTTCTGTCTCCTGCATGTGCTGATCTCACCACACATATCTTACTTCTGCTCTGTGAATGCCTGCTCTCATGAGGGCCGCTGTGCCAGCCCTGCACTGATTCTGCTGGTATCTTCTTCTTCAGCTCTCAGTACAGCCACAGCTGAAAGCCACGGCTGTCCCCACCTATTACCTCTAGGGGAGGCCTTTCCTGGCTCTCTAATCAAATGCACTGCTTTCCTTACACAGTGCCCTATTTTAACTCTCCAGAGTATTAGTGATATTTTCTTGTTTATTTTTTACTGATCTCTTCTATCTATATCTTCCCACTACAATGTAAGTTTTATATTGGTACTCGTGTCCTTACCCTGGGTCTTAGTCTACTTGGGTACTAGAACTCAATGTCATAGGTTGAGTGGCTTATAAACAACAGCAATTTATCTCTCACAGCTCTGGAGGCTGGAAAGTCTACGATGAAGATGGTGGCTGATTTGGTGCCTGGTGACAATCCCTTCTTAAAGGGCATCTTCTCACTGTATCCTCTCTAGGGTCTCTTACACAAAAGCACTTAATCCCATTCATATGAGCTCTGCTCTCATGATTTAAGCACCTCCCAAGGCTCTCACTTCTAATACCACTTCTAATTTTGGAGGACTATAAGTACTTTATTTACTGAAAATGACACCAAAACAATTTACCCCTTTGCTACTTAATTCAAAAGTTTACTGTAAATACAATGAACAGAATATTATCTTTTATGCTTGGAATAGCATATGTTATCACAAATAATGCAAGCCAATATAGTTTCATAAACTAATGCAATGGAAACAATGTGCATACTAGCAACTGTAATAAATGCTGTAAATGTATAATTGCATGCATGAGTGAAACACAAGGTGTAGTACTTAGCGAAGCAAAATTTGGTTAGGAAAACTGCTTGGTGGAAAGAAGCTGAGACATTGGGTTTCTACCTAATTATACCTCACTTCCTGCATGTCTGTGAAATGAATACAATTTTTAAGTAACATTTTGAAAAAAATATTTAATTTACAGCATCCTATTTAAAAAGTACCTACACATAGCATGCACTCAGTAACTGTTGGGTGCTTTTCGAAACTGATATATTCCATTGATATATTTGTGTATTTTTACACAAATTCTACCCCATTAGCTCTTAATATACCTATCAATACAACTTTGTAGATCCTTTAATCCTAGTAGAATAAGAATTATCCCCCCCCACACACATATTGTTCTTTTTCAAAATTGTCATTATTTTTCCCAGTACTGGAGATTGAACTCAATGCCTTTGCACTAAGCTTTATCCCTGGCAGCTTTAAAATTTTTTAAGTTTATTTTTAAGAGAAAGCCTTATTAAGTCTCTAATTTCCCCGGGCGGGGCTGAATCTTTGAGCCTCCTGCCTCAGCTTTCCAGAGTGGTGAGATTATAGGCACGTGACAATACACCCAGCTCAAAACTGTCTTTTCTAAGCTTGTGAGTACCGAGTATAGATGAATTTCAGACTCAGCTTGTCATATTTTGTGTTAAATTCTGTTGGAAATTTGACTGATATTGTTTTGAATTTATAGATTAGGGTGAGGAAAACTGACAGGTATAAATTCTATGGTTTCATAGTTACAACACCATGTACTTCTCCACTTACTTAAACATTATGCTAATGACCATTAATTTAATATTATAATTTCCCTTTGATTAAAATCTTATTTTTTCCTCTTTATCAGTTTTAGAGTTCTTTATTGTTAATTTTAGATTCCCTGATTAAAACTGAGCCACAGAAAAACCATGGAATAACTTTACTTCCGGGTTTCCGGTGTTACTTTACCAAAGTGATTAGGGAAGAGATAGCCACAAGACAAATTTGTAGAGAGGGTGTGGGCCAGAGATAGATCCCTGGGAATTTAAGCTCAGGCACAGAAGGATATAGGGGTCCTGCCATCTGTGGTAAGAAGTTAGGCCCAGTACATGTGACATGCAGAGGGAGCTGGATCTGAAAGTAGGGTTAAGTCCAGTGGTTTGCTTAAACACCCACTCCTCTGCCTACATCCAGCAGGGACTCGATTGCTCTCCCTTCCTATCTACCAACATGCCTCGGCTGGGAAGGCTGCAACAGCCCTGAGTGTAGGGACAGAGAGCCTCTGGAGCAGAGTGGGCACTAACAAACCCAAGGTCATAAGATCAGGTGGAGAAAACCATGGCTTTTTGGATTGTAAAACTATAGATACTGAACAGAAATCATTCCTTTAAAAATACCAAAGAAGTGTTTTTGAACTTGCTTTCCTTGTTTTTTTTTTCAGAAGTTTAGAGATTCATTTTTCTTTTAATTCTTTTCTTTTTACTTTATTTTGCTTTGTTTTTCTTTTTCTTCTTTTTTCTTGTTTGTTCTTTTTCTGTTAATTTTATTTAATTCTACTAATTTTATACCTTAATAGGATTTTTCATTTTACTTTTCTCTCATTATTCAATTTTTCAAATTTTGTTTTTATTTTTCTGTTCTCCAACACTTCTTTTTACTACTATAACCAGTAAGCTTTATTAGCTTTAGCTTGATTATCATTATTGAATTCTTTTTTTATTTTTAGTGGAGGTGTGGCTGCTGTATTCAGCAGATATTTACTGTATGTCATGTATGTCAGTATTGTTTGTCTTAGTGCTTATTATAAATATAGATCTCTTTTCTAGGTGAAGGGTGGTACATTATTGACTCTTATGATGTATCAATCAATATACATCTTTGACACTATTATTGCAGTTGATTTTGTTGCTACTATCAGGGTGGCATTGTTAATGCTATTTATTGGTTTTTCCAATATCAGGCCAATATCCAGATTCCCTTTGAGTCATTAATGATACTGTCATCCTGTACTGGAGAACTGGGTGCTGGCTCAATTGCACTGCCTCCTCTCCTCCCCAATTAGAGGTGGGTACATCATTGTACAGAGGCGATGGCATGCAGTTAGCCATGCCCAGAGTCCATCACTGAAAAGCAGACACTAACTAAAGAGTTCTCAACACTATCAACAAAGTCTATCCAATGTAAATAACTTGTAAACCTCAGTACTAAAATGAAAAAACAGACACGAGATGACAAGGCAACAAAGACCTCTGAAAATGCCAAACTCCACCAATGTTGATCCATGGGGAATTGGTGGGGAAGGGGAGTCAAAAGGCATCAGTGGAAATATTCAAAATGATGAAAGAAAGGATAAAAAATCAATAAAGTGCTTGGGTAAACTCAAAGAAAATATAACTAAAAGATAATGGAGTTAATAAACAAAATAATCAATAAATTAAGAGAAGATACTAAAAAAGCTAGTTGAGTTAACAAAACAATATCAAACTAGACTGACCACTTTAGCAAAGCATTAGAGTCCATGAAAAGGTACCAAAAGGAAATCCAGGAGATTAAACATTCTGTTGCAAGTATGGGCAGCCAAAGTGACCAGTTTGAGGACAGAGTACCAGACCTAGATAATAAGGCTGATGTCAGTGACAAGTTATCCAGAGATAACTTAAAAACAACAAAAGAACGTGAAAAACTGGGTCAGAATGCCTGCTAGATGATACAAAGAAGACAAACCTAAGATTAATTATAATTAATGAAAAATCAAGATAGCATAAATGGCATAAAAAACCTGTTTATAGTTATAATAACAAAAACTTTCCAAGTATGGAGAGAGAACTAAACACACAGAGACATATCCAATATCAACACAATAATCAGAAAGAATCTCTCCATCATTCTGTGTGGTCAGTATCCCAGAAAGTCCAACACAAGGATAGAACTGTTATTAGAGAAAAGCAACAAATCACTTATAAAAGTAAACACATTAGAATTAGAGCAGAATTCTCAGCACAAACCAGGAGAGCTTGGAGTGAAGTGTGCCAAGCACTGAAAGAAAACATCTAGCCCAGACTGAAGTATCCTGAGAAACTGTCTGCACCCCCTTGAATAATCAATGGATCACAAAAGAAATCAAGGAAGAAATGAGAAAGTTCCTAAAATTAAATGATAATGCCAGTACAACATATTGGAACTTATGGGACACATGAAAGCAGTCCTAAAAGGGAAGTTTACAGCAGTGAATGCCCACCTCATAATAACAATATGAGTTCAAATAAATAACCTAATGATGAACTTGTAGGACCTAGAAAAATAAGAACAATCCAAATTCAAATTTAGTACAAGGAAATAAATTATAAAGCTCAGAGTAGAAATGAATGGAATTGAAATTGAAGAAATACAACTCATTAATGAATCAAAGAGCTGGTTCTTTGAAATAGTAAACAAAATAGACAAACCCTTAGCAAATGTTACTCCAAAAAAGAAAAAAAGACCTAAATCAATGCAATTAGAAGTGAAAAAGATGAAATCACAACAGACATTCCTGAAATCCAAATTATTATTAATTACTTTGAGAATGCATACTGCCGCGCATTGGAGAATCCAGAAAATGGTTAGATTCCTAGATATACATGAATTACCAAAACCAAACCAAAAATATAATACCCTGAATAAGCAATGAAATTGAAACATGTGTTAAAAAAAATTTACCAACTAAGAAAAGCCCAGACCCTGATGGAGTCACTGTTGAATTTTTTAGAATTTTAGGGAAGATCTAATGCTAATGGTCCTAAAACTCTTCAATGAAAATCAAAGGGAAGGAATACCCCCTAAGTCATTCCTGAATGCTAGCATTACCCTAATTCCAAAAACCAGACAAAGATCAAACCAAAAAAGAGGACTACAGGCTGACCTCTTTAATGGACACAGATACAAAAATGCTCAGTAAGATACTGAACAGGATGCCACAAAGCACCAAAAAGATCATACATCATCGCCAAGTAAGCTTCCTCTCAGGGATTCAATGATGGTTCACAAAGTGCAAATCAATAAACGTAATATATCACATAAATAGAAGCAAGGATAAAAATCACACGGTCATCTCAATAGATGCAGAAAAAGCCTCTGGCAAAAATCCAACATCCATTCATGATAAAAACTTTGGGAATAAAAGGTGTAGACAGACCTTATCTCCATTTGACAAAAGCCACAAACCAATGTCAAACATCCTATTAAATGGGGAGAAGCTGAGTGCATTCCTGTACAGGAACAGTATTGATTTTTGTGTGTTTATTTTGTATCCTGTACACCAATAATAATGAACTCACTAAGAAAGAAATTAGGAAAAAGATACTATTTACAATAGCATCAAGAAAAATTAAATACTTAGAAATTAATCCAAGCAAGGTAATGAAAGGCTTCTAAATTATGTATGTGGTTCTGGGGATTGAACTCATGGCTTTGTGCATGCAAGGCAAGAGCCCTACCACTGAGCCACATCCCCAGCCCAAGGCTTCTAAATTAAAAACTACTATACTCTGAAAAGGGCAAGATATCCCCTGTTCTGTAGGCACAGCCAATATTGTCAAAAAAGCCATAATTGCAAAAACTGATAATTAAAGTTTGACACAATCTCGATTAAAGTATCAGTAGCATTCCTCACAGACCTAGAGAAAATCTTCCTAAAACTCATATGCAACTAGACAAGACCCAGAATAGCAAAAGCAAGCTTGGACAACAATACTAAGTAGGAAACATCATAATCTTGGATTTTCAAAGCTACAGTGATAAATACAGCACAGCATTGGCACAAAAATGGGCATGTGCATCACAAGATGGGATAAAACATGCAGGAAAAAGCCCATGAACACTTAGCTATTTGATCTTGAAAAATGGGGCCAAAAATGTACACAGAAGAAAAAACAGATGAGTGAATCTAGACTTTCACCATGTGCCAAACCTAAATCAAAGTGGACCAAAGACCTAAATATTAAACCAGAAATATGTGATCTGCTGGAAGATAAAATACATGAAACTCTTGAAGACAGAGGTGTAGACAATGACTCTGAACAGAACCTCAATTGTACAAGAAACAACTTCAAGAGCCAACAAATAGGATCATATGGAGTTAAAAACTTTCTGCACAGCAAAAGAAATAAACAAGAGTGAAGAGACAAACTATAGCATAGGAAAAGAATTTTGCCAGTTACTCCTCAGAAAGAGGACTAATATCTAGAATATATAAAGAACTAAAAAAAGTTAGATCCTGCAAAATAAAGGACCCAATTTAAAAACTGGCAACTGAAATGAATAGACATTTCTCAGAGGTACAAATGACTAGTTCAGCATGTACAAAAGTACAGTCTAACACATCTGGCCATTACAGAGATGTAAATTATAACACTGAGATTCCATCTTATCCCAGAAAAAATTGCTACCATCAATAAATTAAATAATAACAAATGCTAGAGAGGTTGGAGGGAAAATGGAATCCTTCTTCCTTGCTGATGGAAATGTAAACTAGTACAACCATCATGGAAACCAGTATGGAGAGTCTTCAAAAAACTAAAAGTAGAAATTCCATTTGATTCAGCTATTCTCCTTCTCCATATCTTCCCCAAAGAGTTAATGATAACATATTACAGAGATACATCCATACCCATGTGTTTAGCAGTACAACATGTGATAGCTAAGCTTAAACATCACCTGTATGTCCATTAACAGATGAATGGATAATGAAAGTGTAGCGTTATACACAATTACTACTTTGCATTAAAAAGAATAAACTTCAGTCATCTGTAGGAAAATACATACACCCTGAGACCATAACATTAAGTGAAATAAATCAGACACACAAGCTTAAATAGTGTGTGTGATTTATAGATCTTTCACAAAAGGGAAGAGGACCAAGCGATGGAGAGAAGGGGGGGGAAAGGTGGGGTAGAGGATGTAAAAAATTAATATGTGTTATGTACATGTACTAACATGTACAAAGAATGTAATCACTGTGTACTGCAGCATATACAGTACTAATAAAATTTTTTTCAAAAATGAAATATTGGTGATGTATAATTTTATACTTCTTAATTTCCAGTATATAAGAAAGATCTTTTATTTAGAAGTTATCGAGAATCTCTTATTTGATCAAATAATTTGTAGTTAGTTTTCGTGATTTTGTAATGGAGACATTCTCAATATTTTCAGAGTGCACATTCATTATGGTTTGGGGGATATTTTGCAAGGGAAAACAATAAAATACAGAACACCTATTTTATAAGATTTATTTATAATAGTCACCCAAAAAATGATACACAAAAGAGTGCAGGAAATCTGTCCACACACTAGAGACCAAAGAATCCAGGTGAGGGCTTGGATCCTGCCATAACGTCCTGCATGAGTCCAGCTGAGAGCCCATAACAATGCCTCCCACGAGTCCAAGTGGAGGCCCAGAGCTCACAACAACATCTCATGCAGGCCTGTTTTACAGGTCTGCACTGGCAAGGACCAAAGGTCAGTGGTGGAATCTAGAAAGTCTGGGCCAGAGGGATGAAGGATCTGTGCTAGCAGGCTGAGGGATCTACACTGGAGCCAGGAAGTGATGCTCCAAGAAAGAACCAGAGCTCCCCCAAAAGGTACCACAGCCATCCTCAAAAACAGTGAGGTCCTGAGCTCCTCAGATGATCAGGACAGCCGAGTTCCCATCAGGAAAGCCAGCGCAGGAAGCTTCTCCAGGACACTGGCAGTGCACCATCTTCCCCTCCGGAGCAAAGAAGCAATGCTCAATGTGAGGATCAGAGCTCCCCCAAAGTGAACTGAAGCCATTCTCAGTGCCAACAAGAGCTCCTTGGAGGATGAAAACAGCTCCTCAGAGGATGAAAACAGCTGAGTTCATGAGGAAAGCCAGCACAAAAAGCCCCTCCAACAAAACCAACATCTTCTTACAGCTTCTACCAGCTCCCAACAGCCATCACTCAGCTCCCAGCAGCCTAACTTCTCCATTCTGCCTCTTATGCTGCTGGCAACAGTCCTCAGGCGGGCCTCCCACAACCAGCACCACGCTTACCCAGTTCAGCTGGAGGATATAAGTTAACCCCCTGTTGTCAATCCACTACAACATTCAACTTTTAAAATACAACATTACATTAGCTGAGAACTCCGAAAGAACACTTAAGAGCAATATTAACGTGGGTACTTCTGTTTACACTTTCATGGAACCACCACTACATATGACGTCTGATCTAATTTCCTTTATCCAATTACACAAGTTCTCTTCTAGCATTTATAGAATTGAAAAATAAAATTTTCAACAATATTTTAAGAAGTTAGCTATATAATAAGAATTAAAAATGATAATTGCTTTTGGGTAAATTTTCCAGTCTTTTAATAACAGTTCCTGATACTTGTGCTTCTTTTATGATGCAGATGGGGTACTTAACGTTTTGAATACTTTATTCTTGTCAAAGCCCTTGTACAAGGTGGAGTTTTCTTACCATTTTACAAATGAGAAAATCTGGGCTCAAAGGCACAAGTAATTTATCATAGATCACAAAATCTAATAAGTAATTAAGCAGGGATTTATATCCACTGTATCTATCTCCAAAACTCATATTCCTCCCACTTCCTTACATTTTTAATTCAGTGAGCTATTAAATTCAACCGAGCCTTTCAACATGTCCTAGCAGATAAGATAACAAATGCGCATGGGGTTTATGGCTAATTGATAACTACACCCAAAGAGCATCGATTTTGTTGTCAGTTCTGAAGGAGATTTCAAAGTAAGAAGCCATGGAGATTTGTTTCTGTCCCTGACAGATACACCTTTTAGAGTTAATGTTTACATCCAGGCAAAGAAGGCAAAAGCACAGACAACCTAGTTGAGCAGATCAGTTACCAGAGGATTACAGAAGAGACATCCCAAAACATCAAAAGTGCTGAACCATAACTAGCAAGAAAAATTTAAAACAATTAGAATATAGATTACCCTTGTGTAAATCAAATGCTCACAAGTACAATGTGAATAACCACAGCCCTTGTGACAAAGATCCATGCTGTTTAAGACAAAAGCTAACCTGGTGTAACATGGTTGCCAAGTCTGTGCCATATGATTTCCATATATATGAATATCACTGCTATTGACCATGGGCCGTGGTCAATAAAACCAACTCTCCATATATGGAAAGATATACTGAGTTCTAGCAGTTGCATCTTAGCTGGCCATAATCTACTGAAATGCCAGTCACAGGTATCTATTTTATCAACTCCAGGATGGCGAACATATCAGAGGGATTAGATGATTGGATAACTCAAGAGCAGGGAATCCACAGAATGATGTATGCTTCATGGCTCATTCTCACAGAGTTGGAAATGACTTTCATATTTGTGGTGCAATCTGAGAGTTCTCATCTTTACTTACCGCCACTCCTGTCTTATAGAGGAGGTAATGCACAGTCTGTGTGACGTCAGCAGCATGCATTAAGTTATGATAAGGATTTTTATGTTTGCTGTATCCCACTTCCAGCGCCTCCACAAATGAGACAAGTGCAGAAATGGGGATCTGAAAGAGAGCAGCAAACTTAACTGTTATTTTCAAAGAAGTGAAAGTCTAAGGCACTCCAACCGCTCCTTTCTGGAGGCATAAAATTGAGAAAGGAAATTACAACTTTTCATAGTTTTTATTTACATATAAGACAATGATTTTGATGCTCATGTAGAACACTGAGTTACTGGTTCTATGACATCCTCATCTATCCTTACTCTATAATCCTAAAGGGAAAGGGGATGCTGCACAGTACACCATGCAGTGTTAGAAACAATACTGATTGACAGAGAAATAACTAATTATGAGTTCCAGTTAGTGAAATCATTAGCTATTTATAGCATAAATACCAGTACAGTGAGACCTTCCAGACTGCAATTTAACAATAATATACTGCCAAATAATAAACATGAGAGCATAGCCTGTTCCTGTTCCTGTATAAAACAGACCATCGTGCCTTGCTTTGGGTTTTGGTTTTGGCTTTGATGATCGTTCTCTGTTCTTCCTCCTATTCCACTCCAGCCCCATGTCCAACACATACAGCCAAGACTGGGTCTGCAGAAAGTCAGTATTTCCTTTAATATCGGTGGCAGCTTATGTCTGTTTTGTAATAATTGTACAGTTCAAGAGCTTTGTGTAGTTTGTTTTCCCATAAAAAAATGAGTCATGTAGCGCAGTATATATTCATTTATTTGTCAAAACATAGACGACCTGAGTCTTTGCTTAGAACCACCATTAACTCAGGATAATTGTTCCAGCTGTCTCATGTGCTGCCCCATCTCAGATATGGGTAATAGACTTTGCTGCCTTTTCTATGCGCCAAAAAGTTACATAGTATTGTGAGATGTGTACCCAAAATAAGCATACCCGAGAAAATTCACTGTCACTGTACTAGATTTCAAACTGTGTCACTGCACACAGTTTACAATACAATAAAGTTTACAATAAAGTAGGGTACTTTTGAAACTAGGAGGTGTATATTCTGGAGACTACCACATTAGAAAGAAAAACTTAGGAAATTGCTATTTTAACATATCTGAGATTCCATAACCTAGTCTTCCTTTATGCATTTTTATATGCTCACCATTTGTAGAATTGTAAAATTTTAAATTTGGCTTTTAAGAGATGAACTCATTATCAATTTTAGAAATGAAGATTCTACCTAGATGTGATGGCACACATCTCATAATCTCAGCACTCTGGGAGGCTGAGGCACAAGTCTTGCAGGTTTGCGCTTAGGCTGGGCAATTTAAGGAGAATAATAAGTACAGTAAGTTTAATAATAAGTTACAAAATAATTATAAAAAGAAGATTAATTGTATGACTAAATTTGCATGTCTGTATATGGGTTCATATATTTACACTTCGAAGATATCAATGGATAAAACAATAACCACTGTTGAGACCATGTCACCTTGTCTGTAGATTAGTTGTGACTGTACTATTTTTTATGCTAACTGGTGTCTGTTTGTTCGTATGTTTTTGTACTTTTATTTTTTTAAAATAAAAAAATAATAATAATTATAAAAGGGGATATAGTTTAGTATAAAGGCATCAGGATCAATCTCCAGTACTCAAAAGAAAAAAAGAGGAACCTGAGGCTGTTGAGTTGTCCTTTGAAGATAGATGAGCCAGTGCAAAGCTAAGCCAAAGTGTCTGAATGCACCTAGGAAAGGATCTCCAGCATCCTCCAGCCTTTCATGCAGGTTTCTGACACAAAACAAATGAAGGACCTACGGGCCGCTGCTCTAAAGTATTTATGGGTGTGAAAGAAACACACTCTCCAATAGGCAGCCCTTAGGATAGTGATAAAGAACTATGCTATCCACAGATATCAGTGTGTTGCACAGAAAATGATCACATTTTCCAGAGGCACATTTTGCAGAAAGCCTGAGGAGCTCAACTGGTGAGACGCTGGCCCATGAATACACAGGTTCCCTTGAGGACCTGGCCTGACCTCAGGAGCCCCAGATAGGCAACAGCTGAACTCCGGAGACACTTCATGCTCTTTATTTCATGTGAGGAATTAATCTGAAGCATGAGGGGCTGGGAAATAGCAATGGTCTGTCACTGTTGATAAGTGGGAGTATTTGTCTGAATGAGCCAACGCCTGGGAAAGAAGTTTACAGAGGCACAGAGGTTCACTTTATCTCCATTAGCACCTCTCTGACAGCACTGGTCGATAGTACACAGTGTGATACTGAAATGAGGTCTGCGGGCAGTACCTCAGGAAGCACAGTCACTGCAGGCTTTGGGCTGTAATTCCGGGAAGACTGAGATCCAAATGGGCTTCTCCAGTCTCCTTGCCCATGAAACACCCCAGCCACGGTGTGAATAAAAGCAGTAAGAAAGAATGCACAGCAGTAGCAGAGCCAATAAAAGAGCTTCCTGAGTTACCCAGAGCAGTTTTGGTTGACATAAAAGGACTGGGCCAAGTTCCTTTGCACTGGGATTGTCAAATCTGGTATGGCAGTTCACACTGGAAATCCCTGCCCTCTGGGAGGATGAGGTATGAGGACTGCAAGTTTGAACCCAGCCTGGACAACTGAGCAAGATCCTATGTTAAATGAAAGAAAAAAAATGGCTGGGAATGCAGCTCAGTGTGAAGGTCCTGGACTCAATGTCTAGTCTCACAAAATTAAGTGGAGAGGTAGGTAGGCGGGTAGGTAGGTAGGTAGGTAGATGATAGATTCTCTTGGCCTTACCCCCGAATCATGTAAAGATAGACAGATGTATGCTGTTATCTTTTTAATAAGGTACTGACCTTAAAACGGCTGATTAGATCATAGCGTGTGAGTAATTCATAGAAAATGAATTTCAGTGCATGATCCCCACTGGCCTCATTGAGGGAAAAGACATCGAAGGACCAATTGTCAACATCCTGCAGGACAGGGCCAGGAGAAAGAAGGTATTAGTTTGCAGTCATACAGCTAACAATCATCCCCTCACTCGTCATGGGCCTACAACCCTCACTTGGGATTTCACAGTGCAAGACTTGAACACACTCTCCATCCTCAAATGTTTTGTTTTTCAATCTTACAGTCCTACATAGCATTTGCTGTTAAAAAATAATTTTATCCTAGCTAGTTGGTATATGATTTCTATGTTACATATGGCTAAAGGTCCTTTTTAGCCAGTGTCAGTAATCCCACTGGAAGGCCATAGCAACCTCATGCTGACAGATAACAATACAAACTCAAGGAACCTATGCTGTGATCCAGGCTTCATCTGCTAAATTCCCAGCTAGGCCCAGAAAAGAGGCAGCAAAACCATTTAAGATCTACTGAAGAACCAAAGCTTTACCTTGGCTACTATTACTGGCACTGCAATGAGTCACAGCCATTGTCTGATCCTTTGTCCTGAGGAAAAGGCCGCTGACAACTAAATGCTTTGTCATATCTGATAATTTTTAACCTTAGTCTCCAGAGTGTAGAAAAGAAAAGTCCTTTCCCACTGGAAATAAAGAGATTAAGGCTGAAATCTCTGTTCTAGAGATCAGTACTCAGAGAAATGAGAGGGTGAATAACTATAGTGAGGTGGACATTCTCTTTGGACCCCTACTTTATGGAAAGCTTAACTACAGTTCTCAAATTTCAATGCCCTCCCAGATCACACAGGAGACTCACTAAAAACCTTTCTCTAGAGGTGTAGGAGGGGTGGGGACACAAGACTATGAGGAATCTTGGGGCCAAAATCTGCATTTTTAACAAGCGGTCACTGAACTGCCTTAAACCATTCTTCTTCTTTACTAAATTTGTCCAAAGATGAATTCTGAGGAGAAACTCTGTTAGTGCAACATAAGGGAAGCCCGAGTCTCCTCCCGTCCTCACACTTTAAGTCTGGCGCTTGTCCACGGTGTCACTTCCTAAGTCACAGACTGCTGCCCTTGTCCAGAAGAACACACCAGCATTTCCAGTAACCGCACCCCAGAAGATCAGAGATAAAATACCTCAAATTAGAAGCTAGGATATATTAAATGGGGGAGAATAAAGTGAACAAATTCAACTTAATTCAAATTTGGAGCTGAGTGGTGCTTATTTAATTATTCTCTTATTTAATATCTTTTTGTGCCATTTGCTTACATTAATTTCAAAAGTTAACATGACAGTGGCATAATGGTTATTTTAGTAAATTATAGCCTCTCAGTCTTTGGGGAAATTTTCTGTAATAGAAAAAAGTAGCAATGATTCCGTATAAACTCCCAGCAGTAAAGTGGAAACAACCTTTTTTCCAACAGGCACTATACAAAGAAGAAAAACAGACCCTATCACTGTGGTGTCTCCAACTCACCTCTGAATCACTGCAAAGAAAACAGGAGTTTGGGGAATTGGAAAAATATAACATGGTAAAAAGCCTTTGAATTTTCCCAGTGGACAGGACAAGAGAAAGAGCAGCTTTCACCCTAATGCACACATCAGGAATACACGTGGAGAAGGTGACCAGTTAGCTCTCGTTCCTGGTCTGAAGAGGTCAAGTGCCTTGCCTCTGAGAAAGACCTGCATGCGTCTGAGAGTTTCTTTTCCTTAAGTATAAAATAACAATTCATGAACATCACAGGTCGTTCCAAGTTTCTCGTCACCTCCCTCCTCTCAGCAGTTATTCTGCACAGAAAAGCACCTTCTATTTTGAAGCAACATTCTCACAGATGTCTCTGTGTCCCTACCCTCATCTATGTTTGTGTTCGTGAGAAAGGAAGAAATTACAAATTAAAATATTCTTGTAATGTTCTTAAAGCTTTCACTGAACACTTCAGGTTTGATTACGAAAATCAGTGCAATTTCAGAGTGGATGTTATTAAACAACAGCTCTCAGGAAGTGCTACTACTGATTAAATGGGAAATATTGTAAGTTAGACTGACGTGCTTGACTTTGGAGCTCAGGTTAGGGAGTAGTGAGAGAAAACACATATCTTTCCTTTTTTAAAGGACTTAAAGAAGAGACAGAAAATATAGAGACCAAAAAATGAGAAATGTGGGTTCATTGCACACACACACACACACACACACACACACACACACACATCTGTATATGTATCACAAATTCACCTATTGAATGTATCTGAGATAACAGGAAGAACTATGAATCCATAATCAAGATGGCCCTAGGGGGCTTTTCCTTCATGTTAATTAAGAAGTAGTTTCACCCCCAATTCCATGAATAACTGATTAGTCTTCTGGAAATAACATCAGGTCATATTTTGTCAGGTTTCAGAGAGAGACAATGGCTTTGGCAGAGATCAGAATTCTGATTTCCCTGAAAAAGTGGGCCAAGGCCATGGTAGACAAGATGAAAAGTCAACCAATCCAATGACCCTGGGGCCCAGGACAACCCCATCTGGGAATCCAGAGCAGAAGCAGATATAACATGCGGGTATCAGTCTCAAACAAGTGAATCTGAATCAATAACTGCCCAGGGAAATACTTCAGCCTTTGGGCTCTTAGAACTATTCTACATAATTTTACAAGTTTGCCTATTTGGGAATGATTTTACAGGATTTACAGCATTTAAATGGAAACATTTGTAGGACTTCCTAAGGAATATTACCTCACTGTGAGTCTTCAGAAAACGTATTTTGGGGGAAATACACAGTTATATAGAAAGGACAAGGGTTTAGGGGACACACATTCATTAACAGAATATTACTGAGAGTTCACTGTGAGCTGGAAACTGCTATCAAATATTAGCTCTATCTCTAATCAATTTTTAAAATGTTGTTAAATCTTAGTTTCCTCATCTACCTAATGAATTTGAGTGAGTAATCAGCTAATGACAGAATTATAATCACCAAAGATCCTACTAGTGGTGAATACTTTTGCCACGATATATTTGATTTCCTGTGGCCAAAGTAAGGCAAACTTTACAATGCTAGATCACTGTACGAAACTAAGTAACTCTAGGGGGACAAAAAGAAACAAAACTCATTCAGAACTTGAGGTTTTATTTTGAAAAAAATAGGGAGATAGAATAATTGGAAAAAGACCTGTAAAAGAAGACTCTTTTTTTTTTTTTAACATATTTCACTGTGATTTTAGGAGGTAACATGCACAGTGTAAAACCCGTTACTGGTGTTACCTTCAATGCCTCAATAACAGCTGGTGGGTAGCTCAGTCCAACCATGTTCGACGTCCGTCTATACATTCTGGCAAAGTCAGAAAGAAAAGTGCAATGTGATAGCTTATCAAACAGGATTAGGAATCCATAACTTTACACAAAACACTGACAAATAATGAAAAATCAGAATGTTTGGGGACCCAAATTACCTACAGTCCTTTTGTGACATTGTTAAAGTCACTCATGTGGTCTCAGTGTTAAATTCAAGACAGACTAAAGCAACCCCAAACACATGAATCACTCGGGAAGAAATTAAAGTCTGTGTGCTCCAGGTTGGAAATTAAATTATTAAAATGGGTCACCTGATCTGCCCCCCAAAATTACAGTACAATAGACACAGTATACATGAACTTCAATGAAGAACTCTTGTTGGTTCTTCATTCTAGAACTATCAAAAGCAAGAAAAATGTCCCAGGTGAACTTGGAACTTACTATACAATTTTGAAAAAATGCAGTTGTGCACAATGGAAATTATAGGAAAAATATAAACCTATTTCCATGGTAGAGGATAATCCAACTTGAGAGCTCTAAGAAAAGTGTCATGGGGAACTCACATCCCTTAAACTAACTGTCCTCCCTGAGTCAGTCCAACATAGCCCTCTCTTGTTCTGCAGGTAGACACTCCACACATTTCAAAGGATGGTGAAATAGAAGACTTTCCTCTTATAAAAATTAAGGAATAAACTCAAGTTAAGTCTTCTCTGGTTAAGAAAAAGAATTTGAACAAAGCAAAAAGCTTGTCCTAACAATACTACACAGGTTTAAATAGATACGGTTTTGTCATTTCCCAATAAAGACAGTTTCTATCCAGAATTTCCAGTGCTTTCAAAGATATCAAAATCACACTGACGCATATTTCCAGCTATTGGAAGGTGCTATTCCTTTTACTGCTTTAGTCACTGAATGAGATCTTTACCTCTCCACAAATATCCCAGCTTGAACTGCATGGACAATGCTCTTGAACCTGGGCTTCTCTTCGCTCCTCCTGAGCATCATACCCATCTGCCTTGTGAAGGTGGAGGCCAGCCAGTCTCGGACCTCAGAAGGCACAGCATCTGACTGAATGTCACTGAGCTCATCTTCTGTATCCAGAAGTCGCCTGAACAGAAAAAACATTATCAGGACACTGAGACCAAATCTGCTGTGAAAACCCACTCTTCATAACAACTGCTTCTCCTCTACCCAGTGCACACATAGGTGCAAAGAAACCAAGTTCAGTTGACCACACACAAAAAAGAAAGCACTATTTTAATAAGGCTGGAGAAATCTCAACCACTTCAGGATGACTTCCTTGACTATAACTGAATGCCACAGTTTGGACCTGGAATCTCTGCCAACGGCTTGTTTACTAAAAGCTTTGTCCTCTGCCTTGGCACTGTTGGGAGGTGGTAGAAAATCTAAGGGGTGGGAACTAGTAGGAGGCTTTCAGGCTCTCTAGGACATGCTGCTGGAAAGGACTATGGTGTTTAATGCCTCTTCTCTCTCTCTTCTGTTTCCCAGCCACACTTTGAGCAGTTTTGCTCCACTGCCTGCTCCCACCAGGATGTGCTGCCTTGCCATAGGTTCAAAAGCAATGGGACCACCAGACTAGGTTCTCAAGAACCAGGGGATAAAACAACCTTTCCTCTTCATAAGTTTATTATCTTGGGTATTTGTTAGATGATGGAAATCTAACTAACATACTGAGCAAAGGAACGAAGGGAGGAGTCAAACAATTCCACTTCAGTCTCCACTGGTGACAAGAGCACCCAGGACTCTTACTCCTTGAAGGCTAATAGAACTTGAGTGAAATTTAAAGTTTTCCTTTAAAAATGTTTCACAAGGGGGTGTAAACCATTTCATGTATGCATCATGTGGTATTATTTTATTCAAAGATAATGAACACTGAAGACCATATGACGTATTACCCAACTCACAGCAAACCAGTCATGTGACAGAGTGATCTTAAATAATGATAAACTGATATTCATTCTGGTTTAATAGGTTATAAATGAAACTTACATTTTTAAATTCAAATAAAGTTTCCAAAGTGCAGTGTTTGGGGACAGTGACGTAAGATACCTATTTGACTTACTTATCAAATTTGCCATTGGTCAGACCACTAGAAAGGAACATAAAGTGTTATGTTATAATAAAATCTAAAGTTGTATTTTATACTTACATTAAGCCCTACTAAAAATAGGAAGTAAAGGTTTGTGTGTGTGTGTGTGTGTGTTTGTGTGTGTGTGTGTTTCTTAGCATGTATAAATTGAGGAGGAGAGTAAACATAACATTTGGAAAGAAATGCGCTATAACTTAGATCTAAAATGTACCCCAAGTTCTCCTGTTCAGAGGTAGGGCCTGACCAGAAGTGTCAGTTCACTGGGAGTGTGATTTAGAAGAGCATGTTTTCATCTTGTACTCACTCTTTCCCCCTCTCTCTCTGCCCCCTAACCATGGGCTCACAACCATGTGGTGAACAGTTTTCCTGCACCAAGTCCTCCTACCATGCCATTTTGGCCTTGGAGTCAGCCACCAAAGGCTAAAACTCTGAAACTAAATAAACTTCTGCTTCTTTAAGTTTCAGATATTGGATATTTTGTCTCAATGACCAAAAAGTGACTAAGTCAGAAATTGGTAACCAGAGTTGGGCCACTGCTGCAACTATGCCTGATCATGTGGTGTAGAAACCTTTGTGATTGGGTTACAGGAAGAGTTTGGAAATGTTCTAAGATACGGGCTAGGGAAGCCATAGAATGTTTTGATTTATTTTTTTTGGCGGTACTGGGGATCGAACTCAAGACCCTATGCTTACTAGGCAAGCGCTTATTCCACTGAGCTATATCCCCAGCCCATAAATTTATTTTATTTTATTTATTTATTTATTTTTTGGCGGCCATAGAATGTTTTGAGCAATGGGTGATGTGTGATAGTGGTCAGAGTTCAAAATACCAGCAAACTGATAGGAATGCAGAGAGTAAAGGCTCAGGAGGTTTCAGTTGAGAACAAGGACTCCACTGGCTGTTGGACTGTTGGACTAGAGGCCAGCTGTGCAATGCTCTGGCAGAGAAACTGTCAACATACCCCGAGATTCTGCAGGACACTGAGAGTATGGGCACCTGATTAATCTAGAAGAGGAAATTCCAAGGCAGTCTAATGTAGGAGCTGAGGCATGAGTATCACTGGCTGCTTTGAGCCAGATCTACACTGAGCTGAGTGCCAAAAATCAAAGCTGAATAATTCAAAAAATTTTGCTGGCTGCCAGAAAGGAAGTGCCTGTAAAGTCAGAGGAGAGGAGAACTTGGCTGCTGAAAAAATTAGTATTAAAGGGAAGCCAAATATGTGTCATCAGAATAATAGAGAAGATCGCTTGAAAGCATCTCCAGAATTAGCCAGACTCCACCTTTCACAGGCTTAAAGGTGTAAAAGAGAAAGACTTAGCTTTGAGATCACAGATTCAGGAAGCCCAGTTAATTTATAGTCACCTAGGAAAGTGTACTCCTAAGCTCAACCATCCAAAGACTCAGGATGCTGCAGCTATGGTCCAAGGCGGCCAGGCCACTATTCAGGCCAGGAGACCTTCACATCATCCATGGTTTGTTTTGTTTTTTTGGATGTAGACTACAAAGTTATGGGGTCACAGAAGCTTCCACCAAGGTTCTGAAAGATGACCTGGGAAGTCATGCGAAAATATATGATAAGGTCATAGTCCCTGGTAGGGACACCTGACCAAGGTGATACAGGAAGATGTGAGAGTGAGGCCAAAGGTGCTCTGGAGTCCTCAGAAAAGTGAGGGTGTAAGGAACATGGATCAGCTGCCCAGCAAAGCTGCAGGCATTAAGTGGTGCCAGTCCAAGAGAGAATGCATGAGGGATGCAACTGGCACTGGCATAGATGTGGGGCTTACTAAACGCTTTGGAGCTCACATCTCACATAATACATCTTAGGTGCTATACACGGAGCTACAGGATTTAAATTTGCTCTATTAAGTCTTCCTTTGGTCTGATTTCTGTCTCTTCCCCTATTCCTCCCTTTTGCAAATGCAATGTTTACCGTGTGTCACTGTATGTTAGAAGGGTTTAATATCTTTTTTTATTTTTACAGAAACTCACAGCTGTGTAAGAGCTTACCTTTAGTCTCAAGAGAGATTTTCCACTTGGAACTATCAAGAGTTTGGCAACTCTTAGGAGATGAACAAAATGTATTTTATCTATTTGCATGAACCTTTTGGGGCCTCTAGTTGAATGTTATGGTTTAGACCTAACATGTGCCCAAGAGTCTCATGTTCAAAGGTAGGTTCTGCTCAGAAGAGATGGATCACTGGGGCATAACCTGGAAGAGGATATCTCTTCTCCAGCTCTTTCTCTCTCTGTCCATTTCCTAGATGCTATGATGTGAGCAACTTTCCTCTCTATGGCCTTTCTATCATGCTCTTTCTGGATTGGAACTGGCCTACCACTGACTGAACTCACTGAAACTGTGAGTCAAAACAAACCCTTCTTTCTTTAAATTGTGGATGTTGATGTTCTTCTACTAGCAGCAAGAAACTGACTAATACAAATCACACCACTACAAAAATAAACCATATCATCCTTAGATTACAATGAAATACTTTCATATTGGAATTTGGCAAAGAAAATAAAACATCAGAAGTAATGACAGAGAAGCCATTTTGAATTAGAGAAAAATCCTTTATAGTCAACATTTCAACATTTTTCAGAAGAAAAAGCAATTTTGTGACTTTCACATATATTCTTAGTACCAGGAGCTACTTTAATCCTTTCAGATAATTCAAGTGATTAAGAAAATCAATAACATACATATGTGTAATGAAGGAATACTGAGAACAAATGTTTCTGAAGCACTTCAGGACTCTCAAGTTACTTAAGGGTATTTTGAATTAAAACAAACAAAATTTTAGACTGACATTAATGATATGCAATAATTAATGGTATCCTATATATGAGACAATCTTATCAAAATTGTTAGGGTTACTTCTTCTTCTGTTATATTACCTCATTTCATTGTCCCAACGGCCATGTGAGACAAGTTTTACTAGCTTTTTTATAAAGGAGCATGCATATAGGGGATGTGGTTTGTTCAAATCTATCCCATTTATTTATAGAAAACAATATTTGAAGCCATCAATTTGATCTATACTTCCTAACTGCCGTAGGGGACAATTTTCAAAAGCTATTTTAAATATCTCATGGTTTCCATTACATGAAAAGCCCAAATTATAAATAAAGAGCAAAGTAAAACATAGACAATAGAAAGTAGAGAAATACATCTTTCTCAAATGGGAGGGCGACCAAGAGATGGGAAAAGAGTTGAGGAGGGAGAGGAAGGGGTTGAAATAAGGAATTACAATGTGTTATACACATATACCAGTTCTATATAATGACTGTAAACATTATGTATTACAAACATAAAAATATGCTGTTTAATAAAAATGTAGCATTGCTTTAATTATCTCTCTTGACATTCTTTAGCTCACCTAGTTTCATCAATATATACAGATTCCAGCACTGTGGCTGCATATTCCAGATTCTTCTTAAGATCTACCACTGAAGCTTCCCCTCTCTCTAACTGCTTGACCAAAGACCGTAACCTAGAGGGAAGAAGATACAGTTTCATTAGACTTGAGGATGTAAAGAATAATTCTACAGTTAGGGAAAACATATTTTACACTTATTAGATATCCTTATTTGCTCCAAAACATCTGAAAGGAAAATAATCATGGACCAAAGGAATAAGATATAAAATAAATAATACATTTTTCCCATAGATAGAAAAGAACAAAAGTTTTCTGAGCAGCCAGGCCTAATGATCCCCAACACTTTCTACCCACCTTTTATCTTTGAGGTGCTAAATTATCAATGATTTTTGTTTTTTCTAAGAATTTTGTCTTCTTGGTATTAACTAGAGATAGTAATACATGGCTAGCGGCCCTTTCACCTAATACCTCTTAAAATTTTGCTGTGTTTTGGCACTTTGTTCAGCACTGGCTTTAAAGAACAGCAGACCACAGTCCGGGATGTTTCAAAACAGATGCAAAGATTTAAACCACCACAACAGCCAGAGAATATTGCCAAATAAATAGACGAATGTAAACCATTTTTCTGCATGGGAAGAATCCCTGTGAAAGTAGAAACATACTGCGTTTTTAAAAATGAGGATGGATGACAAGCAGAGGCATTCTCGATAGTCCAAGAGAAATAAAACAAGTGTTCCTATTTATACGAACATTATGTGCCCAGAGGACTTAGTATATATGAGGGCAATAAAATGCCTGCAGATGTTCAAAGTGCAATAACTGGGAACAGTATAAATCCCACGGAGATCTGGAGAGGAAAGGACTCATCGGGCTGTTTGACAGCCAGCAAAGTGGAGACTCTGAAAACAAACTTGGGTTTGAATCCCACTTTACACCATTAACAGCTACGCCATGCTAGTTAAGTTGTGTAACTTTTCTGAGTGTAAGCTATAAAACAGAAAGCTGATTACAAGGTTTCCCAGCTGACATAAAGATCAAATGAAATTAATATAAAATACAGTAATGTTTTTTAAAAGGCAGTTGTTTTCAAAACAAGATAATGGGACATTAATAATGGTTGTTATATTCCATTTTTACTGTTTTTTGTTGTTTTGTTTTTGTCATTGTTATTTTGTTATTGGTTTTTTTCTTTTTAAAATTAAAAAAGGCAATTGTTTTAATTATTATCGTTGTTATTATTCAGTGACCTTGATCATCATAGGTAACAAAATGGAAATAATTCTAGCTGGATATTTAAGATAACTGGTATGAAGTCAAGTCCTCATTTCCCCTTAGTTTATGTAATTTGTCCTCATCTTCCAAAATATCCTCAGATTTGACTCACAGGACAGAATAGATTGACTTTTGGCAAGGCATAAACTACTCCTCTCCCAGTGTTCATTAAAATGACCAGAAATAATGAGAAAAATTCTGGATCAACCTTAGCAAGCAGGCAAGAAAATTAATTATATGAAAATAATTTCTACGGTATCAAATACAGATAAGATTAGATTGAGGGGAATCTCTAACCTGACTCATGAGGAAATACACAAGGAAAATCAGCAAAGGCCTCTGCAGGCTTGGAGGTAAGGGTCAGTCTTGTGGACTCTCTTAGCAACATTAGGAAACATTCTGGATTACAGAGGCTGCACCAGCACCCAGAGTTAGCCCAGGAGGGCCTGCTGGTCATCCACACACAATGGACAGCCCATCTGCTAAAGAATGGGGATATCGCAGGAGCGAGCCCTGACTGCTATTTCACATAAGGATTGGAAGCTCCTCAGCAAACACATTCCTGACTAAGTCTCCCTCCAGTTCTGATTCTCACCTCAAGAGAACTGGCTACCTCTAGGCTGTTTGGACTTTGGGCGAGGAACGTAAAAGGAGAACAGCTGAAACTTTTCAAAAATGTCCTCCTTCTATTGGAGCTGAAAGATTCTACCACCAGGAATTTAACACGGATCTCTGAAATAAGCCACCCCATTCTCCAAATCTAAGCGCAGAGAGCAAAATAGAAAAAAGAAAAATGAGGGAAATATGACTAATGGAAAGAAGAATAAGAGGCCCTTATCTACCTATAACAGGGCTTCCACAGGAAATAAATGCGCAAAGGTGGCCCTAATTAAAATAAGTTTGCCTAGACTAAAATCAGACCTAGATAAACAGGTGACTAGGGTCCAAATAAAACTAGGAAAAAAGATAAATGAAACGTCAGACATACGTTGTTCTAAGTTTTTATTCCAAAAAATAATTTTTAAGGAACTTAAAAAGCTTTGAGAAAATAAAACATGTCAGTTTCAAAGTAACAAAACTTCCAGCTGGCCATAGACACCTACCATGTCAAATACTAGAAAGCAATTTAACAACAGTAGAGGGTATGGAGAACAGCATGGTATAACTGAAGATACTTATGCCTATACCTAATAGAGGTGCCGTGTACATGTGATACCAACAAAGGTATTTTCAGGTGTGGATAAGTTCAAAATGTTATCATGCAAGTGCTTTCCACAGAACTAAAACAAACTTTGAGGCATACTCCAGCACAGTGATCTTCCAGGGTTGTACACACAGAGCTTTCCACTTGAATGGACTATAGATTCATGGCTTAGAGTTAACTGAGCCAATCTTTGTAAACCCAGCAAGTAGTTTCAAAAATTCCTGAAAGAAGTGGCCAATAAAACATAATGCTCTGAGCAACTTTGTTGAAGATAACAATATGTAATATAACAACCACTGTTAATCCCTATTGTTTGTTTTGAAATCCTGTATCATTTTTAATGTCCTTGAGTTATGTTGTTTGTGTTTTGCTATTGTTCCTGTTTTTATACTATTTTCTTTAAAATAAGAAACAACATAATGCTGTACATTAATGCATTTTTGAAAATTAAAAAAACAACTATGACATACGCTGTTTTGTAACCTACTATTTCACTTAATGGAGTGTACCTTTTCACCTCAATGAAAGCATGTCAACATCATGATCTCTTAATGATATAATAACTCCCCCCATGCTAATACTACAAATACAACTAAATACGAAAATGAGCTGACACTTCTGTTCCTAAAATTTGGCCCTACTCTTATGAACTAATATCTAGTAGTCAAGAAACAATTAAAATGAGTAAGAACCTTATACAGATTATGGACTCATATCAATTATTTTAAATAATTCCTACTCCCAGGAAATCACAGTGTTATAGTCTATCTAGATGTCACCTCAAAGCTTCAGGCCCTCACAGGCAGGGCTTTGAGAAGACAATTAGATTACGAGGGTGCAGAGCTGGCTTGCTGTGAGGATGTGGGTTCTGGTCAGAAGAGGGGGATCACGGAGAGCACGGCTCGGCAGGGTTTCTCTCGCTCCTCAGCTCCTCCCTTCGTTCTGTTTCCTGGATGCCCGAAGTGAGCCGCTGTCCTCTATCAGGCCCCTCCCGTGCCATTCTGCTCTGCAGCCAGCTGTTCTTGGACCGTAACTCTGACAAAGCAAACCTCTTCTCCTTCAGTGTGCAGATGTCAAGTATTTTGTTCTAGTGATGAAGAGATTGACTAGGACACATTATGGAGGGAATCCAGCTGTAAGAGCCTCATATTATCTTACTAGGAAACTGGGCCCTGGGCCGGAGGCAGAGAGGAAGTCTCAGGGAAAGCCTCACTTGGAAACTCCCCTCAGTAGCTCAGACCAGCAGCTCTGAAAAGCAGCTCCACTGGAAAACCTCCAATTGTGTAACATGGTCAGCAGGACAAGTGACTGTTCCTTCACGTAGATCACTAGTGGCACCATCGGAAAGTTCTATCTGTTTATGTGGATGATGTGACCCAAAGTAAAATTGTGAACAAAAGCAAAATTCACCAAAGGGTTTCAACTGACACAAATACTTTCAAATGACACAGAAATAAAGTACCTTTAGGATGCACCCACAAATTTTGCATATATCTCCCTTTCTAGCTTTTGAGATAAGTGGAAGTTTCCACCAACATCCTGGCAGGCAGAGGAGGAAACCTGGGGTCATTCACCTTCTGTTTGGGGAAGACCATCCAGCTGATATTTATTTCTTGATTCAAGAATTATTTTTTTTCTTTTATTCTCTTTGCCAATTCTTTAATAGTCCATTAGGTATTTCTTTTTTTAAATTTATTTTAAAAATTAAAGAAGAAAACATTAACAAACAGACATTCATTTACAAAATAGCATAAGAACAATACAATCAATACAGAGTTACAGACAAAGTGGTAGGAAATTAACAATGGTTGTTGTATTACGTATTGATGTCTTCAAAGTGGTTTCTCAGGAGAACAAATACAGACATGAAGGATTGATCAAACAAGTAATCATTAACTGTTCTTTTCAGTACAGCAACAGAAGACAGTAGCACCACTGTTAGCTATCCTGTATATACATACATACGTAATTTCCCCTTCTTTCCCTTTTCCTTTCCCACAGCCCAGCTACCCTTTACTTTTGAGTATTTTCCTTTCATTTCACAATGTCTATCATACCTCCTAGTTTTTATTCACTATTTCAGGTTCTTACACTAGTTAGACAATGAGTTGCTTACATATGCAGGTCTGATTTATATCACTTATGAGTATGGTCTCTAGTTGTGACCATTTACCTATAAAAGCCTGGAGTTTATCTTTTTTATAGCTGAGTAATATTCCATTATATAAAAGTACCACAATTTTTTATCCATTCCTCAGTGGATGGACATTTCAGATGCTTCCACAATTTAGCAGTTACAAATTGCACTGCTATAAACATGAGTGCACATATATCACTGTGATATGATGTTTTCAGTTCTTCTGGGAAAATACCCAGAAGGGGAATAGCTGGATTAAATGGGACCTCTAGACCTAGTTTGTTGAGGGATCTCCAAACTGATTTCCACAGTGGTTTCACCAGTCTGCATTCCCACTAGCAGCAGAGAAGAGTTCCTATTTCTACACAGCCTCACTAGCATTTGTTATTGGTTGATTTCTTAATGATAGCATCCTTACTGCAGTGACAATAGCATCCAAGAAATGCAAATATTTAGGAATCAATCTAACAAAAGAAGTAAAATGTCTTTTCAGTGAAAACTACAGTACTCTGGAAAAAGAGATTGAGGAGGATTTCAATAAATGGAAAAATATTCCTTGTTCATGGATAGGAAGAACCAACACTGTGAAAATGGCCATACTACCAAAATTGTTGTACAGGTTCAATGCAATTCCCATTAAACTACCATTAGCATGCCTCACAGACCCAGAGAAAACATTCCTTAAATCATCTAGAAGCAGAAGAGACCCAGAATAGCAAAAGCAATCCTGGGCAACCAGGACAAATCAGATGGAATTACAATCCCTGACCTGAAATTATACTACAAAGCTACTGTAATAAAATCAACATGGTACTAGCTAAAAAACAGACCAGAAGATCAATGGAATAGACTGGAAGACACAGACACAACCACAAACACACTCAGCAACCTAATCTTTGATAAAAGGGCCAAACAAACTCATTGGAAGAATGATAGTCTTTTTAATAAATGGTGCTGGAAAAATTGGTTTGCCACCTGCCAAAGACTGAAAATAGACCCAAGTCTATCGCCATGCACCAAAATCAAGTCAAAATGGATCACAGACCTCAATATTAAAACAGAAACACTAAATATACTGGAAGAAAATGTAGGTAAATACCTTGAAGACATAGGGGTAGGCAGAGAGTTCATGAACAAAAACAAAACTGCCAAGGAAATACTCTGAAGAATCAATAACTGAGATCTTATCCTAATGAAAAGTTTCTGCACATCTAAAGAAATCACAAGCGGAGTAAAAAGAAAACCCATGAATTGGGGAAAAATTTTAGCTGACTGTCCATCGGACAAAGGTCTTCTATCTAGAACATATAAAGAATTAAAAAACATGAGCCCTTCCAAATTGAAAGACCCAATCAAAAAATGGGCAGCTGAGATTAATACTTATTTCACAGATAAAGAAATACAAATGGCAAATAAATACATGAAAAAATGTTCAACACCATTAGTCATTCAAGAAATGCAAATTAAAACAACATTGAGATTTCACCTCAAGAATGATTGAGCAGAAAAAAAGTCTATGAAAAGATTTGACAATGAAGACAGAGAACACAGCACTCACAATGCAGAGAAAGGACTCACTTTTCAAACTAAATTCACCAAAGGAAACAGAAATAAATTTTAGGGAGCATCTGCTATAGGTTCAATAAAATTCAGGAAAATATAGATTTGTGGAACCCGGAACCAATATGATAAATAGTAAACAAACCGATAAGCGAAGAAGCAATTCAAAAGAAACAAAACCTGAAAGCAGAAATACAATAAGAAATTTTAAAAAGATGTGGTAACCAACTTTCTAAAGACCTAGCTTTCATTAGACCCAACACCTACGTCAGATATAAAGTACAGGTGGAGGCTTCTTTGCTGCAGGGCACAGGATGAAAACGCACCACCTCAGTTACCTGTGCCTCCAGCCCAGAGCAAGCCCCGGGGGCGGGCTGCCCTGCACCCAGTCCGCACGGGATGGATAAAGGGCCCGAAGGAAGGAGAACAAGTGAGAAGAGGCCTGACCGCTGTACCTTGGAATCCAAAAGGCAGCTAAAGAAGAAGAGAGGAGAAAGTCTTTTTTCACATAAAATAAATCCTGTGAGTAATGGTGGCTTTCATCAGGAAGCAACTTATTGGCTCAATTTCCTAACTTAGAAAACTGTCCCACAGGACGAGGCACTATCCCTTTCCTAAGTGAGGCCCTGAGAACCCTCCAGTGCAGTGCTGAGAGCAGGTGCTTTTGCTGAGTTTTAGCCGCTGCTAGAATGAAATCATCAGAAGAGCAAAACAAAAATACATAGGAAGAAAAGCTACAAAGATACATTTCTCACATCTCTGTTCTGCATGAGATGACTTCACTTGAGGATGGATAAGCAGCTCCTAAAATATCTGTGTGCCCATGATGGCTGTTGTCTCAGACTGGCTTTGTTTATTTAGAAAGAATGCAAAAGAGACCTGGATCATTTACACGTCCCAGTGAATCATGAGTCCTAAAAGCTCGTTTGAATAAAACACTCCACTTCAGTTCATCATATGAGGTATGCACATGACACAGGTGTCTCCACGTTCTTTTAATACTCCACCGCCTCCACGTCACTCCTGTCCTCTGCCACTCAGCCAAATGCAATGGAAAAAGAGGCACAGAGATTCTAAGTGTGACGGCAGAAGGGACGGAGATAAGAAAGTAAAAGGGGCAGGACTGTTCAATGAGCAAGGCCTCCCCGGATAAGATGGTGTCACGGTTGTCCTGGAGACCAAGGAGGAGTCAGCCACACACACAGGGCAGGACGGGGAGAGGGTGGACTCGGAACCCAGAGCACCCTGCAGACGGCTCTGTTTGGAGGAGTCCCGGGGCTTCTGGAACTCAGGGCACATTAAAAGATAAAACTTCAGAAGGCAGGAGCCACCTCACTGGAGGCTCAGTGCGCCAAGCTGCAGAGGTCTAATTTCCTCCTAGAGATAATAGGAGCCCAGGGAGAAGTTCTATAAGGGAAAGGGGAGGTACTGCGATAAGACTTTCAGTTTCAAAAGCTCAATCTGACAGGAGAAAGGACTGAGGTGGTCAGTGAGTGGCAACCTTGTGCAGTTGGTCTTGTGGATCTGCAGAGTCTGCAAATTTAGATACAATCTTACATCAAAAATATTTGAGAGAAAAAAATACATCTGTACTTAACATACAGATGTTTATTTTTTATTATCAGCCCCTAAATAATATAACAGCTATTTACATACCTTACATTGTGCTAGGTATTATGTAATTTAAAGATTTAAAGTATATCTGAGAGTATACTTTATGTGAAAGTTATATGCAAATAATACATTTTTTATATAAGTACCTAAATATCAGTAGATTTTTGGTATCTGTGAAGGTCCTGGTACCAACACCCCACAGTTAACAAACGCAACAGCAGATATAATCAACAAAATTAAAGCTAGTCTTTGGAAAGTTTAGTAAAATTGATAGCTCAAGCAAGACTGATCAAGAAAAAAACAGAAACAGCTAGGCATGGTAGTGTACTCTGGGAGGATTAAGCAGAAAGATGAAAGATCACACATTCAAGCCTGGTCTGTATAACTTAGTAATTTGCAGAGGTCCAGTCTCAAATTTCAGAAAAGAAGGAAGGAAGGAAGGAAGGAAGGAAGGAAGAGAAGGAGGGAGAGAGGGAGGGACAGAGGGAAGAAGGAAGGAAGGAAAAGGACAAAGAGAAAAAGAAAAAGAAAGAAAGAAAAAGAGAAAGAGAAAGAGAGGAAGGAAAGAAAGAAAGAAAGAAGGAAGGAAAGAAGGAAAAAAGAAAGGGAGAGAGATGGAAATAGAAAAGGCACAAGTAACCAATATCAAGAATTTAAAAATATAATTGCATACAGATCATAGACTTTTTTTAAAAAAGATATCATGAATAACACTTTTTGCAAACATTTAAAAAAGTGAAAAATTCCATGAAAAGTTAACTTATGAAAATAGACATAAGATAGAAAGTATAAATATTTCTGTCTTAAAGAAATCAAATTCATAATTCATCTGTTTCCCACAAAAAGAACTATAGACTTATATGACTTTCCCAGTTAATTTGTCCAAGCATTCAATGAGAAAATAACACAAAATCTTCCAGAGAATAGTGAAAGAAAAAACACTTTCCAGCAGCTCTTTTCATGTGGTCACTATATTCTTCATTCCAAAACCCAACAAGGACTTTAGCAGGCCAATCTTTCTCATGAACATACATGCAAAAATCCTAAGCTTTTATCAAAATAAAATCAGTGATAAGTAAACCAAACTTGAAATGGACCATTGGCTTAAAATTTATAATGCCAGAGAATATTTGTAATGCATTACTGTAACAGAAATAAGGGGGTAGGGCTGTGGCTCAGTGATAGAGTTCTTGCCTTGCATGTAGAAGGCCCTGAGTTCAATCCCCAGCAGTACAAAAAAGAAATAAAAGAAAAGAGAAAAATCATATGACCATTGTAATAGTGAGGAAAAGCATTTGAGAAAATAGTAATTCATAAGTACCCTAACAAAGAAGAAAAACTGACAATTCCTAAATTTCACACTGAATCAAACAAATAAACAAAAGGAGCCACAGCAAGCATCATACATAATACTAAACCATGGATTTTATTACAGTAGCTTTGTAGTATAATTTCAGGTCAGGGATTGTGATTCCACCTGACTTGACCTTGTGGCCCAGAATTGCTTTTGCTATTCTGGGTCTCTTCTGCTTCCAGATGAACTTAAGGCATGTTTTCTCTAGATCTGTGAGGTACGTTGATGGTAGTTTAATGGGAATTGCATTGAATCTGTACAACAGTTTTGGTAGTATGGCCATTTTCACAATGTTGGTTCTTCCTAACCATGAGCAAGGAATGTTTTTCCATTTATTGAAATCTTCTTCAATCTCTTTTTTCAGAGTACTGTGGTTTTCATTGAATAGATCTTTTACCTCTTTTGTTAGATTCCTAAATATTTCATTTTCTTGGATGCTATTGTAAAAGGTATGGTTTCCCTAATTCCTCTCTCAGTCTGTTTGTTGTTTGTGTGTAGGAATGCTATTGATTTTTGGGTGTTGACTTTGTATTCAGCTACTCTGCTGAATTTGTCAATTAATTGAAGGAGTCTTCTTGTGGAGTTTTTGGGGTCTTTCATGTAAAGTATCATGTCATCTGCAAATAGTGATAGTTTTACTTGTTCCTTTTTTATCCATATTCCTTTTATTTCTCTCTCTTGTCTAATTGGTCTGACTAATGCTTCTAGAACTATGTTGAATAGGAGTGGTGACAGTGGACATCCTTGTCTTGTTCCTATCTTTAAAGTAAAAGCTTTCAGTTTTAAAATCAACCTGGTACTGGCTCAAAAACAGACCTGAGGATCAATGGAACAGATTGGAAGATACAGCCACAACCACAAATACACTCAGCCACCTAATATTTGACAAAGGGGCCAAACAAGCCCACTGGAAGAAAGATAGCCTCTTTAATAAATGGTGCTGGAAAAACTGGCTTGCCACTTGCCGAAGACTGAAAATAGACCCAAGTCTATTACCATGCACCAAACTCAAGTCAAAATGGATCACAGATCTCAATATTAAAGCAGAAACACTGAATCTATTGAAAGAGAAGGTAGGTAAGAATCTTGAAGACATAGGAGTAGGCAGAGAGTTCATGAACAAAAATGAAACTGCAAGGGAAACACTTCAAAGAATCAATAACTGGGACCTCATCTTACTGAAAAGTTTTTGCACATCTAAAGAAATCACCAGCAGAGTAAAAAGAAAACCTACAGATTGGGAAAAAATCCTAACTGGCTGTCCCTTGGACAAAGGCCTTCTATCTAGAACATACAAAGTATTAAAAAATATGAACCTCTCCACATTCAAAGACCCAATCCAGAAATGGGCATCTGAGATGAATACACACTTCTCAGATAAAGAAATACAAATGTAAAATAAATATATGAGAAAATGTTCTTCATCTTTAGTCATTCGAGAAATGCAAATAAAAACAACATTGAGATTTCATCTCACCCCAGTAAGATTGGCCAGCATCAAGAAATCATCCAACAACAAATGCTGGCAAGGCTGTGGAGAAATAGGAACCCTGCTGCACTGCTGGTGGGAATCCAGACTGGTGAAACCACTGTGGAGATCGGTTTGGAAATTTCTCAGCAAACTAGGTCTAAAGGTCCCACTCAGCCCAGCTATCCCCCTTCTGGGTATTTTCCCAGAAGATCTGAAAACAGCGTATCACTGTGATATATGTGCACCCATGTTTATAGCAGCACAATTTGTAATAGCTAAATTGTGGAAACAACCCAAATGTCCATCCACAGAGGACTGGATTAAAAACCTGTGCCATTTTTACACAATGGAATATTACTCAGCTGTAAAGAAAGACAATCTAGGGGCTTTTATAGGCAAATTGTCACAATTAGAGACCATACTGATAAGTGAGGTAAACCAGATGTGAATGTGCAAACAGCGTAGAGTATCATTAGTGTAGGAACCTGGAGGTGAGAATATAGATTGGGAGGTATGAAGGGAGACTGCTCAAGCGTAGAGAGCAATCGGGATGAAGGGAAAGAGAGGAGGAAGAGGAGGAGAGCTGAGTAGGTACGTATGTATGTGTGGGATGGCTGACATGGTTGCACTGTTGTCTCATGTCATATTGATGTGGGAAACAATCAGTGATTAGTTGTTTGATCAATCTTGTATGTCTATTGTATAGTCCTGAGTATACACTTTGAAGCTACCAACGTGTAATACAACAACCATTGTCGATCCCCTGCCACCTGTAGTTCAGTTTTTGTACTGTTCTTGTGCTACTGTGTGTATGTTTGTTAGTGTTTTTGTTCTTTTACTTTTAAAATTGAAAATAAATAAATAAACAAATAAAATACTAAACTATGGAAAGTTTCCTGTTGAAACAGGCAATAACATGATGCCTCCCAGCATGACTTTAAGATGGCCCTGTAGGATTCATCAGTTATGTAAAAAAATAGAAATAAGTATTACAAAGAAAAGGTATGGTTGTCACTCTAGATGGAGTCACACCCAGATAGGTCACTTAAAGGAATTGGCAAATAAGTTACTATAATTAAATTTACTAAGACCATTGGCTAAACAGGAATAAACAGAAAATGATATTATTTACAAAATATCAAAATAAAACATCTAGGAATAAATTTTACAGAAGATTTAATTTTTTGGGAGGGGTACCAGGAGTCAAACTCAGGACTTTGTGCTTGCCAGGCAGGCACTGTGTCACTGAGCTATATACCCAGCCCTTAAATTTCTATATAAAGAAATAATAAGATACTGTTTTTGTTAATTAATTAATTTACTTATTTATTTATGTCTTTTGAGACAGGGTCTCACTATGTAGTCCAGGCTGGCCTTGTACTCACAGTGATCCTCCTACTTCAGCCTTCTGAAGGTTGGGATTAGAGGTATGCACACTACACCTGGTGGTAAGATATTACTGAGATCATTTTAAATGGCCTAAATAAACGGAAGGATAGTCCACGTTCATAAACTGTGTATTTTGCAAAATACGGACTTTTCCTAGGTTCATTCCCAAATAAATTTCTCACAGATCATTCCATGGAAATTGCTAGACTAATTCTAAAATTTAAAAATGCAAAGAAGCAAACATACCAATATGGTGTCACATGAAAGAGCAAAGATGAAAAATTTATATCCTCAAATACCAAATTTATCACAAACATTTAATTCTGACCCCTATCCTTTTACCAACTTTCTATTTCAGTTCTCTTCCTCTAAATATTCATCTGGTAAGAAGACAAGTACAGGCATTTTCAGATTAATGTAAGTGTAGCATAAAAAAAAGACAAGGAAATTTGCTACAAAGAGAGAGAAAAAAGAAAGAGAAGAACAGAAAAAGAAATCAAAAGGCAAAGGGGAAAGCAAAGGGAAGGGCAAGTGGAGGATAAAGGGAAGGGAGGGGAAGGAAAAAGAAGTTGGATGTGGTTGTGTCTGCCTGCGATCCCAGCATTCTAGGAGGCTGAGGCAGGAGGATCACAGGTTTGAACCCAGGCTGGAGAAATAAGCAAGACCCTGTCTCAAAATAAAAAATAAGAAGAACTAGGGGTGTAGTTTGTGCAAAGGCCCTGGGTTCAATCCCAGTACTGGGTGGAAAAGAAGGAAGGGAAAGCAAGGAAGGGGAAATATAAAGAGTTGCATGTAAATTGCTTTGAGTTATCTTTCTCCACTCTTTGATTATCCTCTGTACCCTCTCTTGGTTGCTGTGACTCTGATTCTTGTGTGGCCTGTTTACACGAAGCTATACCACAGGGTGCCCTACGTGAGTACTCCTGCTTCTGCTCCACCCACTCGGTCTCCTTCAGGATGTGCCTATGCGGAAGAGAAGGAAGGAGCGAGAGCACTGTGTGTGCACACGCGTGCCAGCCCGATGAATGTGAACACTGGTCAGAAAGCACTTCCTCCTCCAAGAAGAGCCCACAGTGTTATGGTTCTGTAGACGTATGATGATCTGGGTTTAAGATTTCAATCCATAGAATTCTTAATGTTGATCTCACACCTCTGGGGTTGTTGAAGGAAAAAAATGTGGTGATTTAGAAAGAGTCTTACAAAACACTGTTTCTTAAAAACTACTTTAACTTAAAAGGGTTTGACTTCTTCTCAATTCACACACTTTGTCTAAAGGAAATACATATTGGTTTTAAAAATTCAAGGTGCACAGCTATGCTAAGAAACTCTCCTAACAGCAAAGATCCCTCTAATGTTTGATGCTAGATGGGACAGGCTTACTGGAAAAGGATGTTACGGTCAGGACCTGAATTAATAGACTGTGTTCTCCAAGAGCAAGATAGAATACAACAGCAAACACAGAGTAGCATGAAGAACCCATGAGCAGCCATGCAAGGGACTGGATAGGGAGGGAGGTGAAATTCTGCCAGGCTTCCAGGAAGTAAGCTCCGGAAGCCATTTTTCATTTACAGCTATTCATGTAGGAAGAATCACCGTCACTTTTCTCTGGTGATAAACACGCCGCTTCAACAACATCTGTCTCCATAGGGCAAAGAAACAAGAACTAAAAACATCTTTGAGTGGTGGTAATAAGAAAAGGAAGAGGAGAAGAAATGGGAAGGAACATTTGCAGGAAGCCTCAGGCTACACCCAGGCACAGAGACATCGATCTACAAACAAGTGAACTCAGCCCCTGGGCTCCCCTATGTCTCCGTCCTGAACTCCATTTCTTATTCAGTCTGAACTGCAGTGTGATTCTCCAGAGACACGTAGGTCCCCTCACCCAGCAAGATCACAGGAATTCTACCACCCTAGAAATACAATGTACGATGGTGAGTCTGTGTGCTGTGCACACAGAGCTGCTGACCTGCACCCAGCAGCACTGCAGATTGCTCTGTGAGACTGTGAAGACTAGGGCAGCCAGCAAGCTTCGGAGCTCACATCCTGTGGCAGAACAACCGACATCACTGCTGAAGAGACAAAAGGCACCGGGGGTTCTTTTTGCCAGCATCAGTAATTACTTTTCACTTGTTAAACACAGTTCACAGAGTACACAGAAAACTCTATGTGAAGGGAGCACTCAATAAATATCAGTTCAATACAGGAGAGAGGGAGTAGATTTGTTCATTAGCATCTGAAAAAACACAGTTTGAATAAAGTAAGAAAATAGCTTCACAGGAAAAAAGAAATACTATGTGTTTCAGTGAGATAAGCCCCAAAATTGCCTTTTTTCTACTTCCACTTTCAATTTTTTCTTTCCTCACAGAAATAAAACTAATTCATGGATAAAACCTCTCAAATAACGGCTAAAGAGATGCTGAATTAACACTGTTCTCTTTCCTTAAGATTCGCTCCAAAAGACTTATAGAAAGAAAAACTCCAACCTCATGCAAAACCTCTGGTGACCTGAGGCTGTGGGCTGTGAACGTGTGCGTGAGCGTGGGGACAGCTCTTAGCCTGGGCCAGGAGGCAGCCCTGCCTGGCAGGCAGAGAGGAACAGTCAGTGTCCACTCCATCCTCTTCCCTCCACCGGGCCCAGGGGACAGGGGTTGCTCACATCCACCATGACTCATGCCTCTAAGGGTTAGGAGACTCTAAGAATTAAATCAGGGTTGGGCTGGGGATATAGCTCAGTGGAATAAGCGCTTGCCTAGCAAGTGCAGGGTCCTGAGTTAAATCCCAGTACCGCAAAAAAAAAAAAAAAAAAAAAAAAAGAGTTAAATCAGGGTTGTTTGTCCCACCTGTGGCTCCACTGAATTGCACATAGGTTTCGAGGACCGTCTCGGAAAGAAAAAGACTGCAGAAAGATGTATTGCTTTTAGGAAGCAGACAGCAACTGGCTACTTCCCACTGTCCAGAATCATCACCTGTTCACACCTTGCCAACACAGAGGCAGCGTAGTATAGTGCAGCTGTAGGTGCAGAGGAAATGGGTTCTGCGGAGCGCCAGCCAAGCTCAGCTGGACTCCACGCTGCAATCCAGTCTTTGAAACTTGTTTTTCCTTTTAAACTTTTAGTCTTTCTGCCCGGTTGATAGGATCAAAGGGTATATTCTATATTCATGTGGCTTGTTAACTGTATAACCCTATTAAACTAAGAGATGCAACTTCCACCTAGTGGAGAGAATCCCCACACAGCTGGTAAAAGTAATGCAAAGAAAATAAGAAGGAATTATGCTGAGTAAGAAAAGCCAGTCACAGAGGGTTATGTACCATAGGATTCCATTCAGGTGACATTCTGGCGATGCTGGAATTCTGGAGGGGAGGACAGATGCTAAGGAAGAGTGGGAGGAGGATGTGTATTAAAAAGACAGCACAGGGAGCCTGGTGAAGACGGAGCTGCTCTGTGACGTCGCTGGACTGCTAGGTGCACAAACCTGCCACATCAGAAGACTGTACACAGCTACACACATGCATGCACACATGCCCACAAACAATAAACTGGGAACTTGAATAAAACTAGTGCACTGTACCAATGTCCGTGTCCTTGCTGTAAAACTGTATTACAGTTTTGCATGACATTTCAGTCTTAAGACCTGAGTAAATGGTCTATGGGAATTTCTCTGTTTAATGTCATTCAATAATAGGAATCCCCAATTATCTTAAAATTAAAAGTTTAACTTTTAAAAAGTGGAGTGCAATCATCCCACCAAATGGAACACTGATAAGAGGCTGGCACAGCTGTTCTTTCCCCAGCTGGTTTTCTGAGTGCCCCCCTCTGTTCGTGTGGCCTAATTAGTGTCTCTCAGGTCCTGCTGTTTTGCTTCAGCAGCAGTGGGGAGGAGGGAATAAATGAATGGGCACCATGAGCTTTTGACAATGTCTGATGATTATGAGTAGGATCCAGTGAGGGCCACATTCAGTGGCATTTGGAGGGAAATGGGGTCAAGCCTTGAGAAAACCAGTAGAAAAACTGATGAAGGCTCTTCAGACCAGTCCATGAACATGGGATGCCAGAAGATGGTCGTGACACTAACAGTATGAGGGAAGAGGACCTTGGTGATGTCACCAAAGGGTCACCCATTCCACCTCTACTGGCAGAAATACCTCAGGAACTCTAAGGTACATGATATTATTTGCAGTTTTCTTCTTCTTTTCAGTTTATTCAAAACAGATTGCTTCTTTTCTTTTTTTGTCTTGAGACAGGGTCTCACTATGCATTTCAGTCTCACTTTGTAGGCAAAACTGGTCTCAAACTGACAATGATCCTCCTTTCTCAGCCTCCCGAGTGCTGGGATTACAGGCATATGCCATCACGCCTGGCAATTGCTTTATTTCTGAGGTTAATTTTATCATAGACAGTTAAGTTAGGTAGAAATATTATAGGCACTTAGACAGGGATGTGCCCTTGAGGGAGTTAGTAGAGGAGATGAGAACACATTACAACTGTGGCCGGAGGTGCATCTGTTGGAGGCCAGGCCTCAAGATAAAGACAAAATGACCAGACCTTCCTGCCTCCAAGAGAGACACACAACAGATTAACATTAACAACAGTCACTCTGGTAGGTGGCCAGAACCCCCCCCCCCGGTTTGTCTTTTCTTAAGACGATTTTTATTCTTTCCATGTACACTTGCTACGTGATCTGCTTCCCCATTGGATCAATATTACCTAAACGGCTAAACTTGTAATCTTATTGGTTGATCCTAGTTTGTCCCTCTTTGTGCCCACCTCATGATTTTGTACCCACCTTACAATTTGCTCCTACCTTGTGATTTCACTGTATAAAATTTACTCTGTACAATGCGGTCAGCAGCAGCCCGTATTTTGGGAACCCTCCTGTCTTTCAGGAGCTCTCTCTCAATAAATAGTTTCTACTCTTAACCTCCACTGTTCCTTAGAATTCATCCTTTGGTTTTTGGGGAACACAAACTTGATATCTGACACCTAACAGATTGAGAGTTACATTTCTTTCCCCTGTATCAGTTTCACTATGGCAGACTGGCCACGAACAGTTTTAAAAAGAAAGAAATTCACATGTATCCCTCAGCTTCTGGTAACCAGCACTATACTCTCTGCTTCTATGGATTCAAGTGTTTTAAATTCTCTCTGCATAAGATCATAGTATATGTCTTTCTGTGCCTGACTTATCTCCCTTAATGTAGGTCTTCTGCAGAGTGAGCGAGGAAAGGCAAGTCAAAAGGTAAAGTTCCAGTTAGGTAAGTCCTAGCAATCTGTGGCGCAGCGAGGGGACTGTGGTTAATAATGATGTGGTATCTAACTCAAAGCTCTAAGAGTGGATTTGAAATGTTCCCGCCATTAAAAAAATGGTAAGTGTGCAAAGTGACGGGTATGGTAATTAGCCTGGTGTGATCCTTCCACAATGGATACCTGTATTGAAACATCACATTTGTACCCCATGGATGTGTGACTACTGGTTTTCAGTCAAGAATGAAATTAAATTTAAAAATGATGACTTAGTTTCATTGAAAAAAAGGAGAATCTCAGAGCTTGGTCTGAGCTGCTGCAGGGAGGGCAGGAAGGGCACCAAAAGAACACGTCCTTTTGTGTGGAGCAGTTATTTCCAATCAACAAGAAGACACCTTGCAAATTGTTAACGTCCCAAGCTTTGTTTTAAAAATAATTACCTTTCAATTTCCTCCTAACCATAAATCATGTTGTAAATGCCTTGGCGTGGGGAAGGGGAGTGGGTGGGGATTTGGACCTGAAGTGTTTTTCCATTCATGGTGTGTTTACTGTATTCTATTACTGCATCAAAAGCTTTTCTATTTTTCTATATATATGGATAAAAACTGAGAAGAAGGAACTGGGGAGACTTTCCATTCAGGTATCACTATCTTATTCACTAGCACTGCCAGTTCTCTCTAGAGACGGGACTCATTTCTCTTTCTGTTCTGTTAAAATAGCTCAGTATCTCTCTGTGGTTAGAAACACATACTTCATAAAACCTCAGGTACCTAAACAAGGTAAATGCCAGCACAGGGCCCAACTCACATAGTTATTTAAGAATAAAATCCATCCTGTTAGCTATTTCCTATCAGAAAGTACATGAAGAGTCTATTTACGGAGGAATTAGCAGCAATAGCAGCAAACGCTCATGAATCAGTAAGGGTAAAGCACTCCACATGCCCCAAGTAAACTATCCTCCCTATTCACTGTGGCAATTCTGTGGTTTAGATATATTGTCTTGTGCTTTGGGGTTTGTCCCTTGTGAGCGCCATGGGATTCCACTGTACTCAGAACTCTTCATGAAGCATTTTTAAAACTCCTGAATCGGGGGACATACTTTGTACGTTTTCTCTTATGACATTTGAACCCATGCGGTGTTGTAATGCATTACATTACTGCATGTAAGAAGAAGAATTCTTTCAGAAGAGTTCTACTGAGCTTTAGACGCTGGCTGGGGACCAGAAATAGAAAAAAGGGTTCTTTCAAATGACCGTGAAAGGAAATACAGGCAGTGAGGGAGGCACAAACTGCTCAACACTTGCCGCTGCCTCTGGAATTGTGCATTTGGTTTGTAAAAATCTCGAAGAAAGGGTGGCAGGGTACTTAGAGTTATGCTATCCAGCATTTCTTGAGAGAATTTTCCTCTTTCCCTACCAGGCTGTGAACATGAACGACAGGAATGCAGTGATGCTCCCCAGCCTGGTCTCAGAGCACCGGCCCTGTGCAGCCCGGCAGAGCCGAAGCCAGGTTTATAACTGATTGTGTTTCCCCATTTGGCCTAAGACACAGGTAGGCAGGGTCCAGCCCTGCTGTGAGATGAGAAAAAATGAGCATCTTTATGTCAGAGTTAGCACTGGCCATTAAAATTTATACGTACATGGCTTGAGGGACAGCAGAAGCTACTTCCATGTGTGAGTTTTGCACTAGCGGCACATGTGGGCTATGGATGATGTGTGGCCTGCTTCCTATTCCTTTTTCTCTTAGCCCCTACAGGAAAAATTTTCTAGGGGTGGGGAAAGATGTCATCTGAATCAGAAGTGAAAAGCTGAATCCTGCGGCTGGGCGACCTATACTTTTGGCTTCCTGCACCTAAAGCCCTTAATCCACCCAATGCGAAAATTTCCACCACTTGAATATACTGATGTAGGACAGGGGAGAGTACTTCATGATTTCATTTCTCCACCTCCTCTGCTCACAGCCATGCCCACCACGACGAACCCCACTGAGCAGTGGCCAGAGGGATGTCAGGAAAGAAGGGTCTGTGAAATAGGGTAGCGTCTCAAGTCAAATTCCTACAAGGAGAGATTGTCAGGTGGACGGAAGGGAAAGCAGAGAGCGGAGGAGTGCACCCTACTTCCGTGTTTTGAACGCAGCAAGGAGACGACTTTCAAGGTTAGACCTGCGATGCCCTTATACCTACCTAGGAAGGTACATCAGATACAGTAGCTCCATGTCAGACTGAGGCAGGCACAGTGCAGATCATCTGAAGCTCCTGACTTTTGGGCAGGGAGCAGAAAGAGGTCAGAGGTTCCCTGTGCCCTGCAGAGGAGCATGGGAGGCAGATAATACCGCTTACTGCGGTACTGTGAGAGGTAGTGCCATGATTAAAGGCAACGGAGACATCGTCCCAAGCTGGGGACCAAGCAGCAGTCACCGGCAGATCTCAGCCCTGTCCAGAGCACTGGCAGCGGTGAAGCAGAGCCAGCCTGGTTGGGAGGGAGAGTTACAGGCCTGGGCTAGAGATGTCACTAGGACTTCAGCCAATCAAGTGTACAAAACATCACCATGGAGATAACAGGTACCAGAAAACAACCCCAGGAACCATGCTGTCTTGGAGAGTAACAGGGAGAGGAATAAGGAAATCTGAAAGGATAAGCATCTTATGTTTTTCAGAGTTACCTAAAAAGACTAAATTATTAGATTGGGTGAGATTCATGAATAGAATTATAATTAAATCCCTCTCTCTCTCCATCCTTCCCTCCCTTCATCCCTCACCTCCACCACACCCCATTACAGACCCAGCAGATGGGCTCAGGAAGAGCATCAAATCACACACAGGAAATGCAGAAGTCACAGTTTCTCTGTCCCTCTGTGTGTGCTGTAAATGAGGGTCTGGCCCTGGGAAGCCAGCCTTACCTACTCTCAGAGCACTGACACCTGGTGTGGAGAGCAAGCACAACTGTCACCTCCCACAGCAAACCCTGTGACAGAGCTATAGCCAAATATTGTTTAAAGCACAGCACAGAGGGAAGTTACTCCAGGTTGTAGCAGGAAAGCGTTCCTAGGTGTTGACCTGCAAATGGCAATGCCTCAACAGGGCCAAGGAACCCAAAGTTGAAAGTAATCAGCTGCAAAGCTTCTTGGACCCACCCACCTACTGCTGAAGTACTTTAAAGGAGATATTACAAGGAGAAGGCAGAATACAAGCTTCTTTCCAAGTGACTTCTTGAGCTTTGCCCCTTCAGATTTAGGAATTTCCTGCTTTTGGCATCCCTGAAGAAGAAGGCAAATGTGATTGCAGTACACTACTTATGTCTCACTAGAGCATAAAGAGCACAGCACACCTTCTAGCCCACAGTCTGCTTAGCCAGGCAGAGAGAGCTGAAGAAGAAACACACACTGCTAGGGGGAAGGGAGGAAGTCTAGTTAAGACGGTGGGCTGTAGGTGCTCCCAGCTGGAACAGCTGGAACAGCTGGGATTGCCCTTCAGCTTCTGCTGGGTAAGGAAAGTGCTGCTCACTGGAGATGCCTCCTGTGGACAGCAGCTCTCACAGCCTCATACAGTGAAGAGTGTGAGGGAGGGAAGGAAAAGTGAGGAACACTTGAAAAAAAAAACTCTCCCCACACCAACATGTAGTCTGTAAGGCAAGGCAGGAAATCAAAAAGAACATTGATTGAGTATATATAGCAGCTTTCGTAGCAATGATTATGTTTTTCTTTCCTACTTCAGTCTCAAGTGTAGAGGGCAAATGCAGGGTAAGAGGACCACCTCTGCTTTTGGAGAGTCTCTGTTATCATTTCAAATGGCCTGCCTATCACTGGAGCAAAGTAACAGAATCATTTCATACTGATGGCTAACAAATCACAAGAAAAGGATGCTAAAGCTTAGTGATTCTTAAAGGGCTGCTTGTGCACCCACAGCTGGACAAAATACTTAGGTGCTATGGGAGGAACTGTTTTGGGTACTGCTGTTGGTCTGAGGTCTCATAGAAAAGGCAGAAGATATATTTTCCAAACCCAGACTCCTGGAGATGGTAGAGGCAGAAGTGGGACCTATGCAATAAATAGCTAAAGCAGGGAGGGCATAAAGAGCTGGGTCACCAGAATAATTTATTTCATTACCAGAAAGGAAGCTTCCTTATTTTTGGGGGGGTGTCTGTTTCTGTGTGCATTTACTACGTCTATTAATTCCCTCGGTAAGGATTTGATTTCACCACGGTTTAGCAAGAGTAGCTCCCAAATGCTTTCCTTGGTCACACTTTTGTGGTAAGTTTGCCTCTATGGCAAGTAGTCAACAGGCAGTGCAAAACAGGTAAGAAGAGAGAGAAGAAAGACACTATCTTGGAGAAGTACTGGTAATAATCACATTGTTCTAAATTGAGTGCAATGATTCCCAAAGCCAACATCACATTCTAATTTCCTGGGGAGATACTTAAAAATGGAGAAGCTCAGGCCAGACTTTAGACTCCAGTGTGAAAAATGATAATCATCATAATGCTGATGATTCTGACCTTGGGAGGCAGACCTAACACTTTCAGCCAAATTAATCTAAATAATTAAACTACTTTGTGAGGGTTTTAGTCATGCTGACCAGTGCTTTTTAAATTGTATCCCTTCCAGTCCTTGTCCCATGTGATGTAACATACATGGTTAAAGAAAAGTTTTCTGTGTGCGAATACTTTGGAAACTCAGGTTAAACAAAATGAAGCAGTTTGTTTAATCTTTGCCTTCTCAGAGCTTTCAACACAGATGCGCGCTCAGATCCTTGGGAATAAGGCAGTCATGTGCAGCGCTTCCCTGATGGATTAGGCAAAGCTTTGTGTGTTCCTTTGTAAATTCGCCAGGATTAGAACGTCTTGCTGCACAGGATTTGAGAAGCGGCTCCAGCAGGGCCACAGAGCTCTACTGCCCCCGATATCCAAGTGTGGTCACAAAGGTGAAGATTAAGCAAACCTGAGAAGTGATAATTGGGAACCTTAGAACGAGTTTTGTCTCCTTTTTATACACAGGGAAAGTGTCCTATTTCAAATTAAAATTTAAGGTAGAAAGGAGAAAACATGATTATGCATTTATGGAAGCGAAATAGCACATGAAAGCATGTGAATCTCCTTGAAACCTGTCTTTTTTGTTGCTGTTTAACATTTCATTCATCTTTTGAGTTTTCTCTCTTTTTTAAAGTTATATTTATATTTTTACCCGTATGATTTCTTAAGTGAAGTGAGAGGAACAGTTTCACATAATTCATCATGGTTCCCTTTTAATTCAGCAAAGATGAAAAAATATTTTAAAACATCTTTTCCTTTGTCTTCAAGCACTAGCTTCCTCTAATAGTTTTTCTTTCCCTCTCTGCTGGCCTTTTGACATAATTTATAGGGAAAATGGGCTCCGTTATGACTGCAAAACCTCAAGTGTGCTGTTACATATTTGGAATATTGTCTGGGAGCTAAGAATGGACCCACAAAGTATTAATTCTTCCATATTTGCCTGCTTTCAGCTAGAAGAATTTCTGATCAAGACTACCAATAACTTGACATTAACTGTTTAGCTTTTTTCTTTCCAACAGTCAGAAAACCAATAATAAATTGTTTATCCACCTTAGAACAGTTTCAAATATAATGTTAATATGTGATTTTTAAAAATGTTTAGAAACACTTTTCCAAATATTCTCCTAAGTAGCTCTTTAGAGCTTTTCTTGTATATAGATTTTTAAACATTACAACATATGCAAAAGTGTAAGGTGAAATTAGTTGGCTTTAGTTCTAAGAAGTATTAGAGAAGATTTCAAATGAAGCACTTCACAAATAATAAGCATACTTATCTTTGGCACTTGCTTTCATAGTCTCCTACTAGATTCTCTTAAATTTTAAAAACTTGTTTTATTTCTATTTCAAGAAAATCTATAGTTATTGCGGGAAATTTATAAAACAATATTAGAAATAAAACTCACATCAAAAGTGACAATATATACCTGTAAAATTATATAATATAATGTGCAGTTATTGTATTGAGTAGTGAATCTACAGATAACTTTTAAAGATATTTTTAACCTTCCCTAAAAAGTCATTTGGTGGCATGTTTTCATGTTTCACATACTATGTCTTTTTGGTTAGAAGTTTTTCTCCAATGTAATTTAAATAACAACATACAATATCACTAAATAAATAAAAATATATGTATTATAGTTTATACAATCAATCCACTTAGGTAGAACATAAAAGTTGTTTCTAATTTTTGATATTATAATTAAAAATTTTAAATTTAATTATAATTATAATTAAATACGTTTAAAGGACTTCATTTTCTGTGTGTGGTGCTTAGGATTAAAGCCAGAACCTCCTAAATAGTAATCACATGCTCTGCCCCTGATTTACACCCTAGCCACTGATAGTTTTATAACTATATCTTTCTGCGTTTTTTCTTTTATTACTCCTCCGCATATCTTTTTTTGTTTTAGCAATCCCCACCCCTAGCACACCAGAAGCATGTCTACTTCTCCATTCAGAAAACCAGGTAAGACTTTGGGAAGGCAATAGAAATTTATTTGCACAAATATATATCAGATATATATTTTGTCTTGCTTTGTTTTTCTTGGATTTTCAATGGACAGTTTGGAAAGAAGAATTTGAGACAAGATAATCATCTTTGATAAGAATGGCTCCCTCTATCCCAATACAATTTTAAATGGAGGAAGATTTCTAGTACAAAGCAGTAAAGAAGGGACCTTCTATCCTCACTGCCTTCTATCAGACAAGCCCGAAAGGCCCCAACATTCATGCAGCCTAATGCATTGTCAAGGTGCCTTAGCCATGTGTCACTCCCCATTTTAGTCTGTACCAAGTACATGGATGGATATCCCCATTTAATGCCACTCAGTCTTAGAGGTGCTACAGAGCAGCAGAAAGGATTCAGTGATACTGTAAGCCCTAAGAGTACAAAATGCCCAGTTACTAACAGGACTGTTACAAAAAGAAAAAAGCATCACAGACAGCATGCAATGTGTGATAACGGTGTTGAACCCAAGGGAAATAAAACAGTGAAAGAAAAGGGGGTGTGGGTATAAGGAAAGACGAAGGCAGAGAGACGGAATGAGGGAACAACAGGCAAACCCAGAGTGAACAACAATGTAAAGAGACTAATCTATTACTTATTCCAACTTGCCTAAAGTAATTTAAAGTTATATCATATACAGTATAATTCCTTCTAAAGCTTACTAGCATTGAAAGATGCTCACAATTCACGAAACGGTTACATATATTCTCAGCTTATTACCTATAGGGTCCACATAATAAAAACTTCTTCTTAACTTCCCTAAACAGTTCTGAAAATATTAAACAACATTGTTCTAATTCTAAAATCAAAGTATCTTGTTTTCCGTGATGCAGTGAAGTATTTTCTATCCACGTATTTTATCTGAACAAATACACTTCATACACTAACATGTGTTAAGGCAAAAGGTACAATAATGTTTCTTAATAAAGTAATCATTAACTAGAAACAAAGCACTAATAATGATGTGATTTTTGGTGATACCAGTTTCTAATGAAATATAACTTTTTAAGAAAAAAGAACTTTCTGAAAGGAAAATAAAACCTTTGAAAATATTGGGGTCATAGGATACTACAAAGAAAATGTCTTAAACTACTAAAATAAATCTTTTTAAGAAAAACAAAAAAGTTTGAAGATATACATAATAAACAAAACTTTTAAATAACTTCTAATTTATTTTTTGCTAGTAACTATTGTTGAGATTCTACTTTTTAAAAAATCTGCCATAAAATATAAAGAAAAAATTAATGCATGGAAACCATTAATAAATTAATTCAGCCAGGAAACTAATCTAAAGATGTAATTTTTCATACCTTGCTACCCCAGTGAATTATAAATTGCACTCAAATACCACAAGGTTAGGCTCTTAGATCAATCTGTACCATTAGTATGAAACATGCAACTTGTCAACCTTAGAATACAATGTACTCTAGTCAGCCTTAAATGACCAATATTTTAAGCATTTGAATTACCGTGTCAGTCCGTGGTTTTGCCAAAGCTTCAGAATGAGAATCCTGGAATGGGAAAACTATTTTCCTGGCTTTTTTTTTCAAAGCTAGCAGCCTTAATCAAACAGGAAAATACTTGGTCAAATTCATTTTTTATTACAATATAATCATGTTTTACAGATGCCCATGGGACGTCTACAAAATTACATGTGCAACTTTAATCAACCAGTCAACATTAATACTTATTTAATAATCAGTTATTTTGTTATCTCTGTTCTGGAGATAAATATGACTGAGACAAGGTAGGAAGTGATTATGGACTACTTAATGCTATTCTGTCCTTCAGTCTTGGTTTTCCTATTTATAATTGGGTGTATATAAATACAGCAGTGAATGTAGGCTCACTAGAAAATTCAGACAGAGTGAGGATTTGCTTAGTTTCATGAGCAGCCTTTTGAGAGCCCAGAAACCAAGAAGGCCCTATACAGTCTTCTGGGATATGTTTGTCCTTCTAAGTCCCTATCAACTCAGACAGAAGCTGGTCCAGCTTGGATTGACATAGACTGGGCAACTGCAAAATAAACTGTTTTAGCTCTTGGTTTGATAGGAACTTGAGAGAAATACAAAATATAATGAGAAAACAAAAATGACTTGAGAAATCTACCACTTCCTTTATCAAATCATACAGATTAATTTTAGCTCAAATCATTGGAAGGACATTGAGGTAGGAAAATGGGAAACTAGCATTTGTTAGTGTGGGTAACTGAACGTTGATTTGCAGGCATTGCTCTCATAACATGACACTTACAACCAAATTGCCAAAGTAAAAACATCTATATAATTAAATAAATGTCTGTCTCCTGCGTTTGAAACCAGTGACTAACCGTAACTTGCTTCTCCTTGTACTAAGTCACTTCCTCACAACCCATGTTTACCAATGTTCATCACTGGGCTTATTCTTAGAATATTCCCCTTTTCCCTAAGCTCTTTTTCAATGTTAGTAGCATAAAATTCCAATTAGTTATTTCCCAAGTATCAGCTTTTTATTAATTACCAAAAAACATGTTAACTTTTCCTATTACAGTCAAAGCTTACAATCAGACTCACAGTCAATCTGTGAGTCTATCATTTCCATTCAGCAAAATAAATTAGCTGTATAGTAAGATACATTTTCACAGGGTCAGTCTTCATATTAGGAAGCTGTTTAGATCTGAAGTCCCTATGTCTTTGGCCAAGTGCACAGTTGTGCCAACAGCACTTGTTGCTATAAAGACCATGGTAGGTATTATATAAGCTAGACAGAAAAGTCACAAGACACTTACAGTTGGGTGGAAGGCAGCAATTCATTCAGGCTACTGTGAGTAAATAAAGAAGGAGACAGCCCAACACCCTAGTCCCATATTTGGAGTTTAAAGCCTGCCATTAAAAAGCCAGACTCCATCATTGACAAGTTGTGTGACACTGCATAAGTCCCAATTTTTTTAATTCTTTGCTAAAACAGGTAAAGGGTATCTACCTCACAGATTTGGAGATGGTTAATTACAAAAAACAATATGTATATTGAACTGAGCACAGTGCTTCAAAGCCCTCAGTTGCTACTATTAGTGCTTGCATGTGTGCACGTGCTGTTAAAGGTACTCTGCTTGCTAAATGAGTATCAGTGGTACAAGGTAGAATGGAAAAATGATTAACCAAAGAGCAAGGATAGAGAACAAGCCAGCCACCTTCTGATATATGAGATATCTGTGTATAGGAGTACATGCGCTCATGTATGTATATGTGCATGAGTGTGTACGTGAGTGTGTGGATGTTTCTACCTCCGAGTGAGCACTAACTTTAAAAAGTGGAATTTCTCAGCTCACTAACATTGGTAGGATAAATTTTCTTGTCCAAGAAAACAGAGTAAGGAAAGTAGCATCCAAGACACAATAGATAGATCTACTACTTCATTATGTGCGATCCTGTGTATGATTCTTTCCTTCCTGTAACAGGCAACCCTCTATTAAAAAGGTTGACCATGACGCACACCTCACTCTGGTGAGACGCCAGAGAAAACCAGCAGGGATCCCTGTAAAACTTTATGGGAAGCAGGTGTTTCAGTCCCCTTTTATGGAATGTGAACCTAAGGAAATAGGTTCTAGAGACTGCTGTGAGGTGCTCTGCCTATGAGCAATGATAGGAATGTAATCACATGCCCCACAAACTAGACTATGATAAGTTCCATGTTGTTAGGATAATGCTATTTATATACCTATTTATAATTTTATATTCCGCCCTTTCATTTCATTCTTCATTGAAAGTTAATATATTACGACTCATTGACAGGCATTTTATTTTAGTGTGAAAGTAATCTAATAAACATAATAAAATCTGTGAATATGAAAAATGATCCCCAAAATATAAGCAGATTTATTATACATATCTGGAAAATATATCTTATATGAAAGCATTCATAAAATGAGTTGTCTGTGTACAAGTTCTTTGGAAATACATTTGCAGGGTTATTTACTTTCAATGTGAAAAATCACCTGGGAACAGATGAAAATTACTAGTATGAGTCAAGAAGTATTTATATGCCACCAAAGAACTGAAGTAAAATAAAACCTTAGAGGAGAAATAAATGAGCTCCCTAGAAAACAGGGCATGAAGAGACATAATACACTACTTAAAAACAAAGTTAACGTGGATCCAGGATCCACATAAGAACTGCCTAATAGGACATCTACCATCTTAATTTTATATAACAACTTTTAGTAGGAAAATCTCTAAGAAAGTGACATTCAGTCATGAGTTAAAAGCTCTATAATTTAGAACAGTGATGGCAAATCTTTTAGAGCTTTCAATGATAACAAACATCTGCTGGGGCACATGTGCTGTTAAGTTTGCCACCACCAATCTAAAAGTATTCTTTAAAATTTTAAATGGTGAAAAGATTCAATATCGTTTTATTTTTGTAATTTGTGCTTCTGGATGAGGCAGTTCTTTTATTGAACCATTAATCTCAATGCCATGTTCCGAAGAGAATGAGAAAGTTCACTGCCTGTGTGGGATTGGATGGACAAAACTCTCCTGCACAGTACGGGCACACGAACAGCACACGCCCCTGTACTGTGCCTCCCCCACCACGCAGGGCACGGTGAGGCATGCTGAGGTGATAAGGAGGCATGTTTTTAGCAGTCACTGAGCCCTCCCTCTTAACACCAATAAAAATGGGAACTCAGTTCCATGGCACTGACAAGTAAATACTCTGGCTTGTATGCATCATCTCAACCCTCAAAACAAAATTATGACTATGAATAGCTAATATTACTACTTCTATTTCACATGTAAGAATGTTGGCTTAAAGACTTCAGCTTTCACAGGGTCACAAACTTGCAATTCAACTCCATTCAACTTGAGAGCCTGTGTTTTTAACCACAGGTTATTCAACAAAATAATATGGATCAGAACTAATGAGTGACTGAACAAATGGATAAGCCTGACTAAAATGAATTAAACACCATGGTCATGTTCCTATTCCCCCTTTAGTTTGAGGTGGAATATTCTTCAATTTCCATTTGAAAATTCTCCATATCAAACTTAGATTCCAAAGGTCATGCCTGGCTTTAGGGACACTGCTACTCAATAAATGAGTTAAAAGGAAGAGAAAGATCACCAGGCAGAGACTGTGCGGTCCACATGCTGGCATAAATAGCACACATTTGAAGTCTTAGTCTATAAACTAACTAAATTAACCCAAAATGAGTTAGGTCTTTGTTTTTCAATTTACTGAATCTATCAAACTGCTGTGATGTTTTACAAATGTTTCCCACATAACTGGGTGTGAATGTGCTATTTAACACTTAGCAGTAGGCTGAAATACTATAGCTGATACTTATCAACAACAATGGACAGTTTAAAACACGTTTCTTTAAAACATTCCTGTGATGATCTTTTCAATGTGTCAACTTGGCTAGGCCAAAGTCACTGGTGATTCAAACACTAGTGTAGGTGAGAATGTTTCCAATGTGACTAAAATCCACAATAAAGGAGGTCTTACTCGATGTTCTGGATGGACCAGCTAAAAGGCTTTGAAAGCAGGACCGAGGCTTCTCTGAGGAATAAATTTCGCCTGGGCAAGGCAGTTTCACCCAAGCCAGGGAGCCCCAGAGAACCCTTCAGATGGCCTTCCTGCAGAGAGCTGACTTACCTTGGCAGGCCCCAGAACTGAGGAAGCCTATTTCTTGTGATCATTCTCTTAATGCCTATCTTCTACTGGCTTTGCTTTTCTGGCTGAACTCAAACTGGTGCAATTACAAAGCATATCACCAGCTAGGACTTCCTGCCACCATGTGAATGATGTATGACTTTGTCTCGGTTACTTTTCTCTCATTGCTGGGACAAAATACCTGATGCTTAAATTTAAGGAAGGAAAGGTTTATTTTGCTTACAGTTCATGGAGGTTTCAGTCCATACTTGGCTGGCTACAAGGCAGAGTAGCACACGGCAGAGGGCTACAATTCATGATGGCAGAAAACAGCAAAATCAACAACAGCAAAGGGAAGAGCAGCAGCAAGCAGCCTCTTTCCCTCCCTTACATTGTATGCAAACTACCTGCCCTAGGGTGGGTGTAGCACTCACACCCTTAATCTCAGCATTGGATCATGGATCAATCACAAATCCTAGAAGACCCCCCATGACTGCATGAGGTTTTGGGGGGACAACCAGACACAAATTATAACAGATTTTTATACCAAGACCCAGATATGTGAGCATTTGATAGACACTGAACTACTCATCTTTGTAGCTCAAGTGACTATCATGTAGATGCTCAACAAATGCTTTAATAGTGAATAAATGAGGGAGTGAATGAATGAGTTGGTCTGGTAGGTGGAGTCTTCTTGTGCTTTATATCTGAGATTCATCACTGTAATGTTTGGGGTACAAAGCAAAGAAGCCACACCTCCTAATAAATAACTAAGAGCCTTTCATTCTTCTCATCTTAAAGGTAGTAATTTGTACATTCAAATATTATAAATCTCTCACCCAGGATGTCATTAAGTTTAATTACCACTGAAATCTGAAAATATGATTATCACCAAGAGAAGTAAGAAAAATGAGCCAGGCAAAGGTAAGAAGCAAAAACCAGGGCTGAAGTCAGCTGATTTGGTTACCCCAATATTGGTTTCTAGCTCTAATGAGGTAAGTTGATGGTTTGGGCCATCGTGGCTATTTCTACACACTGGAAATCAGTGACTTCAATCACTGGCACAAATATTGATTCTTGGATGTCCTCTAATATCATGCACATGCAAATGGAACTCTATAAATAAAACTCCATGCCCTCCAAGCCACTCTTCCTATCACATCTGACCTCAAATGCCTGAACTCTTTAGCTCCTTGTCTTGGCTTTTTTATTCTGCTCCATTTGGAGGTAGTTACCAAGAGCTAGACATGTGCTTTTTAGATAAGGTCACCAGGGCACTGGCCTCTAAAGGTTCATCAACACCAAGGAGGGAACTGAGTGGGAAGAAGAAAAATAAACTTCCCTTCTTCATTGCCACTTAAGGACAATACCACACACACACACACACACACACACACACACACACACACACACACGATCTTTTTGGGGGAACTGGGGACAATACTAGGGATTGAACTCATAGCCCTTGCACTAAGCTACATTGTCAGTCCTTTAATTTTTTTTTTTTTAATTTTGAGACAGGGTCTCACTAAGTCACCAAGTTGACCAGGATGGGTGCAAACTTGCTATGCTCCTGCATCCCCCTTTCAACGTGCCAGGATTACAGACATGAGCCACCAGCCTGGCCAATCTATCCAGATCTTATTGAAATAGGTCAAACCACATACCACCAATTCTAAGACCCATCAGCAAGTGGTGTCACATCCAATGCATTGATGTCCTTTTTACTTTTTACTGTCATTTTACTTTTTGACTGACATATCTGTACATACTTATGTGTTGTTTGGAATCATGCAATGATTAGCTCAGGGTAATTAGCATATATATCACCTCAAACTTTTATCAATTCTATGGTGAATACATTCAAATTCCTCTCTTCTAAGATACATAATGAATTTTTGTAATTCTGATCATCCTATTTTGCCAGAGTGCCAGAACTTCTTGCTTCTTTTAATTAAAAGTTATATCCTTTAGTTCCAAAAATCAAATGGTTAATCTAGAGGGCTAGAAATGATGCTAATAGACAAAAAAGATGTGTATGGATAGGACATTATAATTAATAAGGAGGATAAAAATCAATAGAACCTATTCTTAGAGAAGAAGAAATAATTCTGTCTCAAATCAAATGAATCTTAGGATCTCTCTTTATTGCTATACATTTATTACCATGAATATTCAAAATATTTAATTTGATATGCATAAGTCCTTTCATTTGGAAAAAAATGTACTTTTAAAGTAAAATTTACTTTGGGAAAGGAAGTACTGTTTTCCATATCATGGTACATTAAGATACAGTTAATTTTGGGCCGGGGATATAGTTCAGCGGCATAAGTGCCTGCCTGGCAAGCCTGAGATCATGAGTTTGATTTCCAGTACAAAAAAAAAAAAGTTAATTTAATAATCTAGTTTGCCTGTGGGACAAGAAGCTAGTTCTCTGTCAAAGAGTAAGATGAACCCAAGAGAGCTGTTTTTAAGGACAAGTTCCAGCTAGCCAGCAGTTACATGAGAGAAAAGACTTTTGCACACAAGAAGTATTTAACAGGTGATACAAGATTGTATTTTACAGGTTTCTACTGTTAAGCAAAATTATGAGAAACCACTGTTCCAGCCTGAGTTCCTGCAGTAGGTACCAACGAACCAAAGAAAAAACAGTCACTCACGCCAAATGCCACAGAATCGCCCTGAAACTTTAAGGAAGCAGGTGGATCCACAAACAGACAGACTAGTTCTTCCTGACAACAGGAGAGTCAACTCTACCTGAGTTGGCTAAAAGAGTTCTCTCTGCTTTAACCTGTATAGAAATGTAACCTGGTGTCACCCAACAATTTTAATATTGTTCTCTTTCCTTGTTCCAATCTTACAAACCCACTTCTGCCATTGCTCAAGGGGAGCTCTCACTTCAAAAATTTTATAGAATGCACAGAGTAAAAATTTAGAATGCAATTAGGTATTTTTTGAATAAGACCACAACAATAGAATGTGCAATTTATGAATCACAGATTTAGATTTACAAACCAAATCTCTTGTAACTTTCTCTCTGACTGTCCCTCCTTCAAACATCCAAAATCCAAAATATTCCAAAATTTAAAACATTTTGAGCTACAACATGATACCACTCATGGAAAATGCAACACTTGCTTTGTTCTATGAACAAAATTATCAAAAATATTGTACAAAATTACTTAAGTATGTAAATTGCATATAAAACATAGGTGAACTCTGTTCAGACATGCATCTCATCCCCTTGATATCTCATTATATCTATGCAAATATTCTAAAACTTAAACCAATTCAAAATCTGAAATACTTCTGATTCCAAGCTTTTTGCATAAGGGAAACTCCACCTGTATTCAGATGTTTGCTCACATAGTTGGACTTGATCTTTATTTTATTTTTATCTCAAATGGTTGGCTTGACCATATGTTTCATAGCTCCACCTGTAGTTTTTGTTGATAAGAAGATACTAAGGCTCAGGGACTGAGATATATTCCCAGTTCTGTTTATACACTGTGTCAGTCCACGGACACAAGCATCCTGGACCTCAGCTTTTTCCTCTGAAGAAGAATGCTAAGTGGGAGAACTGTACTGCTGATGTCTAATGGTTTATTGAAAGGAACAGTTAATGAATTATTTTCTTGACCAATTTTGCATGCTTATATCTGGTCATCTGAACAACTAATTTGATTAATCTTGCATTCTTATATTTGGTAATTTGACCAAGTTTGACAGAGATAAAAAATATGCAATATAACAACCACTGTTAATCCCTATCACTTTCCTCTGAAACCCTGTATCATTCTTACTGCTTTTGCTCTGTTTTGTTTTTGTCTGTGCTGTTGGCACTTTGCTATTGTTCTTTTTTAAAAATTCTCTTGAAAATTAAAAGAAAAGGAAAACAATGCTTCTAAGGGCTGGTTATCATCAGCACAAGGAAGAGATATACTATCATATACTAGGTATTCTATGTCCTCCATTACTTACAATTTGAAAATCCTGTTTCAACTTTCAATTTAGTTCACTTTGTGGTATGCAGCCAGTCACATAGAATTTCAGTGAAAATTTTAGTACTGGTAAAAAAAAAAAAAAGAAAAGCAATCTCAGTATATAAGACAACACACTGAAACAGTTGTGTCTGGCTCCATGTCACTGGAATGAACTAAGAAAAGCTATAAGTAATAAATTGTAGAAAATGTAGATTGTGCAAAAGAAAGAAAGTTAACTCCCTAGTGAACACTGATCCAGAAAGGCAAAGTAGAAACCTGGAGTCAGAGGGCAGGAATTATGCAGCAGAAGGTGAAATTAGAGTCTGACAACGTATGAAGATGGAACCAGTGAACAAAAGTGTAAGATCTGAGGGGCAAATGGTGGAGTGATACATGCTTTAAAGGGAACCCAAGTGATTGAGGCTGGGATTTGCAGTCTGAGACCAAGCAACAGTAATCTGGAGTAATTAAAGAGATGGTGTTGGCACACTCTTGGAAGGACCAAGTACAAGGTCAGACACATTCTCAATATTAACCTCATAAAACAGGTTCAAGTGTGGTGCCCATACCTATAATCTCAGATCTTTGGGAGGTTGAGGCAGGAAGATTGCAAGTGCCCATACTGAACAATTTAGTGACTTGGAGAGAGCCTGTCTCAGAATAAATAATAAAAGGACTGGGAATATAGCTCAATGCAAAGGCTCAAGCACTGAAACAAGCAAGTAAGACCACCCCAGCTCTGGCTATGACTATGTATGTTTGTCTGCCTCTCTGTCCTTGAGCACAAGGAACAAAGTTTGCGAGATAGAATCCCCATGGAACACTTCATAAATCTCTCTTCAGCTTGTTACCTTCCACCCACATCTCAGGGCTGTATGCCAGTTATATCCACAGCAGTTATATTTTTAAACCAGCAATTATCATTCCTACTCACTAACACTCCATACAGTTAGTCTGGTTTAGGGCCAAGATTTTAAAAAAAGAAAGATATATACTAGCTAAACTAAATCACAGAAACATAACTCAGATTGGCTCAAAAGTCAAATGATTGTGAAGCAATTCTAATCTGACTCATAGGTTAGATGCAAAGCTAATTCTATGCCAAATACGAATGAATTACAGACCTAGTCCTGAAACAACTGAACAAAGAAATAAAAGGCCAAGAACTTAATTAAAATACAGTTTACTTTACAGAAGATGGAGAATATCATTAAAAATCCTTATCATATGAAGACAAATGGAAGAGCTCAGATTGCATTGTAAAAACAAATACAGACTGGGTGAGAACTTTATAGCAAGCAGTTTAGGAAAGAATTTAGCTATTCTGCATCCAACTATTCATTTACACTCAAATGTCACCACACACCTTTCCTTTTCAAACTGTTTATTAAATAAGGACACTGACACTGCCTATGAGAATATGAAGAATCTAGGGAAAGCAAAGATCAGAACTATGACAAAACCTCTTGCTTTAACAGCCCTCAAACCACCTGGCCACACGATGCAAGGCAAGGCTACACGAATCAGAGAAACGAATGCCTCTTATCCTATTACCAATATCATCTTTAATCACCACAAAGGTTGAATGGTACATTACCAAATACATAAATAAGATTGCTTCAAGGACAACTTTGGTAAAAGATGTTCATTCTATGCAGACAAATATAACTTTTGGTTGCCTTGAGGGTTTTATTTTCTATTTTAAATGCTAACTTTAGCATTCATAAAAGCAAAAACTATTATCTACTGAAAAAAGAAAATTTCCTTGAAATCATGCAGCACATCACTATTCCTGTAGAGTCATGAAAACACTGGCTCAAGACTAAACCCTTACCACAGACAAACTACTTGGGTGACAGTGATAACTGTTTGTCTTCCCCCAAATTGCTCCCACGCACTTAGCTGTACCTTCTCAGTCCATCATTATAAGCGATCTGACAGGCTGATCACAGCCTGGCGTAGACCAAGGAAACAATGATGCTCATTCATTCGTTTCAAATATTCATGCATTCCATAATCCCCTTGGAACCACATGGGATTTCAAGAAGCCCCAAGTATCTAATAAAATGTTAATCTTACTGTTGTGTAGACTGATCTGTGAGCTCTGAGCCTATGTGACTCAAGATCCTGCCTCATACAATGAGGACTGTACTTTCCTGTCTCAACCTCGGCCATGGTACCCCAACCAAAATTCCCCAGGGACCTGAGACTCAGGCTTGGCCTTGCTTCTTGGTGTTTGTAGCACTTCTGGGTTAGTGCCTGAGTTACATTCCTTTCAACTAGGTCTTGAGGACATTTGCTGTATCTTCCTAAGTAGCTCTGCCTACCAGAAGGGCTGCTGCCTGCCACCACGTTAACTTATGAAAATCTGCCCAACTTGCAGTTTTGATACTGACAAAATTGGCCAAGGCTGGTGTTACTTAAGCATTTTCTGGATGAATAATATCTACATATACTTCACACTTCAATGAATCTAAGGATTTAATCTCTGAGCTTGTTTAGCCTGTAATATCTATACTAACATCTCTATGTTTGGGTTTCATAAGCTATACACAGAAATAATATCATTATCCACCCTGTCATGCTTCAAATCTAAAATGGATTTATCCACCTATAAGTTCATGGCAGACGTGCTCTTAGGAGGTAGCGCCTGGTTAGAAGTGGTTCACAGAGAGTGTGACCTTGAAGGGTGTATTCTCGTCCCTGGTGCCTTCTCTCTTTGCCATGGGTTGAACAGTCTTCCTCTGCCATGCCCTTCCAATATGCCACTTCTGCCTTGGAGTTGGCAACCATGAATTGAATCACTGCCAAACTATGAGCCAAAATAACCCTCTCCTTTAAATTATGGGTGTCGGGTATTATGTCCAGTGGAGGGGAAGCTGACATAGCAATACAGCCCCAAAGGATACCATAAAGATTTGCATATATGTGAGGATGTGTTTATAAGATACACAAACTACCTTGCAGATAATATATGCCAGAGAAGTGTTACTGCTAGTGTAGAGGAAAAGAAATTTCTCCCCATCTTAGGTTCACAACTCAGGCTTCTATAAAAAGATTAACAAGAAAAAAGCACGAAGATTTACTTAAATTTTACGGGATGTAGGAGCACTTAGAAATGAAGATCCAAGTGGAACAGGTAAACTTTTGTCTTTCCTTTTTGATGGGATGATGAACAGAGAGTCATGAAAAACATGGAGAAAAAAATGGAGATCGCATGGCCACAGTGGGGGAACTAAGCATGGCCTGTTCAGGTTCTTTGCTGTGTCCCTGTTTATAGACATAGGATATTCTTTTCCTTCAGGTGAAAGAAAGCATCTCTCAAATGAGAGCGTTATGATCTACTTCAGGAAAAGATGGGAGAAAGTCAGAGAACAACTTGCCTGCTACTTTCTGAGATGTCAAGGTGCCATTATCTGGAGGTGGTATGTCCCGAACCCATCTTATTTCTATCATCAGCTTTAGCAATGAAGGTATAGGACCCCTGAGGATGGAAATGGTGTCTTGAGTCACGGTTGTTGAGTTAAGATGAATTAATGAGTACTTCAAAAAGATATCTAGAAATATTTTGTGGTTGTTTGGTTTGGTTTGGTTTGGTTTGGTTTGGTTTTTGAGACAGGGTCTCATTGTGTGCTTCAGTCTGGCCTGAACTCACTGTGTAGCTCAGGCTGTCCTGAAACTCATGATGATCCTCCTGCCTCAACCTCCTGAGTTATGGGATTATAGGCATGCACCACTATGGTCGGCTTATCCAGATATGTTACGAGGATTATTACATAGCTATAAAAAGTAATACCACAGAAATAAAACTGCCTGCGTAAGGACATAAAATCACTAAAAGAACCAAGAATTCAAGATAGTCATAAGCTCACACTGCTGGCCCTATAAATAGTTTTCATATCACACTGTGTTCCCAAGGTGAGAATCAATGTATTTACTCTGATGTTGGGTTCTATTGTGTAAATTAACTTCTCCTTGGAAAGGACAGAGTATGGGGCTGCTTTGACAGTGTTCATTTACTCCACACTTTGTTGATCAAGCCTGTGCCAGACTCCATCTTAAGTGTAAGGAAGCTACAAAGAATGAAACAGACAAAATACTTTGGTGCGTATTGCTTACATTTGGGAGATTTAGACAATAATACTATTATTTTGCACTAAATTGTGATAATGGTGAAACATACTATTGAGACCTTCTTCCCTGTGTTACCTATAGTGAGAGTTTCAACCCCTTCTCCCTCTATATATTCACACTCATTTCTGGAGGCATTGGACCAGTGTCCCCAAAATTCAGAGGGGGGGATGTAAAGCTGGAATGCCAGGAGGGGTATGATCTTGTTATTTGTCATCAATCCTCGGGATGAAAGTGTACATTCCACGGCTCACCTTGAGAAGAATTCTACTACCAGGTATGAAAAGAACTGTACAGATCCCTAAGAAGCCAAGCAACTGAAAGTCAGACAGTACTGCTGGAGAGAAAAGCATCCCTTCTATCCAGACCCAGGTCAAAGGAGTCCACCCACATGTGAGGAGTACCAGCCCTGAACGGGTTTCATCTCAAAAATAACCACAAGATAACTAGTGAGTTAGACTATTCTCTTTTTGCCCACATTATGTGTTCTAAATTTCCAGGGATTATCTTACAGAGAAAGAAAAACTTTATAGTCATCAGTAACATTTTCAAGGTTTTGAAGTCTCTTCAAGATTTTATGATCTTTTCACCATCGCAACTCTCACAGATGGATATTGCTCCTCAAAGCAAATTAATGTCAACCTAAGAATAAATGAGTCAGACTGAGATTGTGTTTCATTATACTGCCAAATGTTCTGTGAATAAGGCTGCTGGAGAAATAGTTCAATTTAATGACAGTAATTGTCTTGAGATTGGGGTTAGACAAGTTATTTTTTAATATAACAACTGAATGAAAAAAACTAAAAAAAAATCATTGATAAGTAATGTGCCCCCTCAATTACTATATTAAACTTGCATGAGGAACATGGCAGCTATTGATCCATGCTTCATAATTCTCAGTGTGTGTTCCAGATAGCCATGCTCTTGAGTAGGACATTGCTCTTTCATCGTGTGTGATACTTGACTGCCTTATCGATTCACCTACCAAAAATACCTATATCTCTGCCCCACGAAAAACTCCTTGAGAAATGATATATTGAATAGATTTAGATTCATATCACTACCTTGATTTAAAACATATGAATATAATGATACTGCAGTAAATAATATCAAATGCTGCCCACAACTCCACATATCCAAGACTATCTGAGATATTTGTATTAAATGCATTTACAATACTATGCTACAAGAGACTGACAAGGAGAAGTTAATTTTGGCTCATAGTTTGGGGGGTTCAATTCATGGGTGGCTGACTGCAAGACGGTTAGACTTCCTTAATTAGCATATGAATTCACTTATTGATTGTATCAAACAAATCTATGAATAGCTACTAACTGTTTAACATGTTCATTTCCTAGTTGATGACAGATATTAATTAAATATTAAAAAGTATCCCCTACCTCATTTGTAATTTCAGCATTCTGAGCTCAAGTGAAGAACCAAAAAACATTCTATGCCGCAATTTTATTTCAACCTCGCTTCGGAGTTTTGGAAATAGAACACCTCAAACTATACAAACAAAACTTGCAACAAACTGCCAGCTCAAATACTAATCTATCTGTGTGTGTGTTCAGATAGATAGATAAACAGACAGGAAGACAACATGACACTCAGGCCATTTCTGCAGCCACATGGACACTCAAGTGACTTCTCCTTCGTGCCACAGTAGAGAGACGGGGGCACAGCTGTGCATGTCAGTGAGGACAGCTGGAGACAGAACCTCTTTGGAAACTAGGAACTCCTCGATCAGGGGTTCTGCGCGCCTCTGATCCCTCAGTCTGAAGGCTGTTCCACCTTTTCCAGTCTGGGAAGTCAGTCAGCACCCATCCAGGTCATTTCCGGTTTTCTAATTTTTTGCCAACATGTCTTTCCCTTTGTAATTTCCTTTCCCCTTTTGTTATACACTTAGGCTTGCTTCATTGCTTTAGTCTTGTGGAGAAGGGTTTCGTGAAGGAGCAGAGGTTACCCCTGTGTTGAGTCTGTAATCTTTAGCCAGAACTCTCCACTATACCATAATGTACAATTCCAACTGAAATGTATTTAGGTCAGGATAACTAATACATGAGACAGACTAACATAAACTGAGCACTTTTGCTTTTTTTCTTTCCTGTTTCTCTGTTTCCATGGATCTAAGTACATGCAAAGCATGATAATAATCAGTACAGATATAAATAAATTAGGGTAGACCTTACAGGTAAATCCAAACATTGAAAGGTCAACCTCTAGTAAATCATTTACTATCTTATTAAGATAGTAAAGATAGAAAACTAACACTCAGAACAATAGAAATAGTTTTGTTGTGGTGCTGGGGCATAACCCATACAACCACGCATATCAACACTGTCAGAGGGAGTACGCATTTAGCTCTGGGAACACCATCATGAAGAGTGCAGAGCCAGACACCTCCCTACCTGAGTTCAAGGTCTGACCCTGCAGCTATGAGCTGCGGAACTTTGGAACAGTATTTATCTTCTGTGGGCCTCAGATACCACATCTGAAAATGGGAATAAAAATATTAATAGTGCCTGAGATCACGTTATGAGGAGTAAATAAGATAATATTGTTAAATGCTTAGCTAAGTCGGCATGTTGGCACAAACAAGCCTGTAATCCCAGCACTCTGGGAACCTGTCCAGCCTGTCAGTCCCAAAGCTCACATGTTAGTCTCCTTATTATAGTACCATGCTACGCTTAAGAAATTCCACAGCAGGAATAAAAGAAGAAATCTGCTTTTATAATGTTTAACTTTTCTTTCAATACTTTTTTTATGTGATATCCTTGGCTCCTCTACAAATAGTACATATTATTTTGGGTAGACAACAATGGAACTGAACTATTAAAATACAAAATCTCTTCTCTCCAAGCTTATTTTACCTATAATTTAATAGACTTTTTCTTCCATCATTTGCACAGTGATACAGCTTTTATAGAGTTTTAATTCTGATTTTATATTCCAGAAATCTCAATACGGAGGCTGTAATCCTACTAACGTTTCTGGAAGCCTATCTTTCCGAATGCATATAAATGTTTATTTTCTTTAAGCAGCACGTTGCAGAGGTAAAATGTATCCCAAAGACTTTAATCTATGCACAAGCCATCATAAAACTTCTCCAGCAAATCTTTCTGTTACAGTTAAGCAAATTACATTTGGATATTTGAAACAAATGAGACTATCACGAAGCAATCTGGATGGACAGAAATGTATGCACTGCACCCTAGTTAGAGAATACTTTTACAAGTGTATATGCTGACAGCTTAACTCAGAGAAACAGTTGAAAAAGCAAATAAAACTACTCAGTGGTTTATAAGAAAAATGAAACGAGGGATTTTACTCAAGATAAAACTGTAGAGTCAACAATAAGTTTTATAAGAAAACAAATCTCATTACAAAAGTCCTTGCAAGCCTGAGGAACAGCACGATTTATAGTAACAGTTGGGAAAGGAAATCCGCGGCCAGGACCGGAAGCCTCCATCTTCTGTCCTCACTTCTTTCTTTCTGGGTCTGCTGCTGTATCAAGATGTTTCTGTCAGCGTGGGTGCATCTTCCTCAGGTCTGGAGTATGCATCTGGGAAGCGAGTTCGCTGGCATATGGTGAATGGACTCCGGCGGGGCGAGCGGATACTCGGGGCGTCCGATGCTGAGGCGCTGTGGAGAGGTCTCTAACCAAAAACGGAGTTAGCTGAGAGCCCCGTGTAATCTTCCAGGGTTTGAAGAGACTTTCTGGGGGTGATAACTAGGGATTCAACACAGAGCCCTTAGACTGTACTATATCCCCACACCTTTTTTTTTTTGAGGCAGAGTACAGCAAATACAAGTTTAAATTAGAAATTCTTTTTAGAAATAAAGCTCTTCTCCAATCTTCCTAAGGCCTGAGGCACAAACAGCCGCCATGAAGAATCCGCGCACACTGGCCCCAGCAGGTCCTTCCAGCTTCCCCTCCACAGGCAGGCGAGGGAGGGAGTGGGAGGCGGCTGCCAAGGATGAAACACGTAACCGGCATCACAGACCGGAACTTTAAAAGGTAGATTTTTTTTTTCCCCTTTAGAGATGGCTGGCTCCTCCAAACTTCCACAGAAAACACACACAAGGTTCAGGCAAACTTCCTCAGGCCTAGGGCATAAACAGCTTTTCCCACCACGCCTCACACCAGCAGGAATGATGGGATATGAAGATCCCAGCACCAGGGGGCCTGGAGCCCAGTTTCCTTTCCACAGGAAAGCGGAGAATGAGCGGAAGAAGGCTGGAAGCAACAAAGGGAGCGGGAAGGCCTGCATTCTCTTTGCCGTGCTCCCTGCCACTCAGGTCCTTACTATAAAAAACCTGTACACAGTGGGGTGTCGATGTGAAGCAAATGGACCCTTCCATTTTTTCTTTGAATAAATTCTTTCTCTTTTTGAACAAAATAAATAGCTTCTTTTAATTTGGTCCATGGTGAGCAAAGGAACTAACTTGCAGTTGTCTTGTTTCACTGTATATACACCGTTCCGTTCCTTTTCAAGGCTGCTGCACACCTGACAGAATGAGATGGTGATCTGTGGTGAGCTAGAACCCTGTATCTTTCAATAAACACTTCTCCACTCCAACAAGGCTCCCATGATGCTCTTCAGCCGGAGCAGCTAGTAACACCCTCTTGTTCCAGCCGCAGGGGCTCTGTAGTACCTTTTTGATTTTGAACTGGGCTGCTCCTCACCTAGCTCCACCAGGGTTTTCAAACCTCACTGCATATTTCACTCATTCGAGAACTTTTAAGGACTATAGGTCCCCAAGTCCCAGCTAGCCTAAACTGGTGACTGGAAGGGTAAAAGGTAGACATTACGGGAGACAAAGTAGCCCCCCAAACACCTGTATTTTTAAAGCTCCCCAAGTGGTTCTATGGTGTAGCCGGAGTTGAGAAATTCTGGCTAAGGGTGAGCAGCAGCCAGGATTCATTTAATTATGGTTAATGATTCATTCCTTGAATTAGCATAGTGGAGACCAAATAGTATTATATAAAATTAATGTGACTTTTATATCAACTATATATGTCTGTATCCCACAGTATACTTATAAGAAGCTTTGACACCAAAACTTAGAAATCTACAAGAGATTGGAAGTAGGCTTTGGTCTCAGCAAAGCCAAGGCAAGGATCAGCCAAGTCCAGTGCTTATACAAACACATCCTGTAGCAGCGGGTGTGATAATGCCATCTTCCTAAAGCAACCCTTTCCCTGTGATGTATGGTTCCACTACTGTGTAGTTCTGTTATGAAGGTAACAGAAATCTAAATTTTCAAATTCAGATGTAAGTGTCCATCACCTTGGCTAACACTGTCTATTTAGAACTTACCAAAAAGTATAAGCTAAGCCTCAAAAAGGGGGAAAGAAGGGAGGCAAGAAACACAAAAAAGAAAAAATATGATCTGCCCAACCTGCCCTTATTTATAGCAAAGCTGAGTAAATATTTCTTCTGATCTGAAAAGTACCTCCCATTCCCCCCCCCCCGCAAGACCAGCCTGTGATTGCAAGTTAGGGAACTCAAGGGATTTGCTTGTTCCCCGCAGGCATCATGGCTGACACTGAGCAGCCCCTCCTTGGGCGACTCAGATCATGTAGGTGAACGAATCAATGAAAACCACAGGCAGCTAGTCACTGTAAAGGGACTTTTCTGTGAGCATCGCTTCCTTCATGGATCCTGGCGCTCCTTCCTTTTGGGAGCCTTCAAGTATACGCGCAAGCACAGATCAGAAGCAAGACACCCTTTGACCGCGCTGCCTCCCCAACTCAGGAAGTGGGCAGTGGCCCATGCTCTGTTCTGCAGCTGGAACTTGCTGCAAAGTCTAATGCGCTGCACTTTTCCCAGGGGAAGAATATTGGTTCTGTATGGAGACGTAGAGTCCTATTATTCACGGTTTTTAGGCTCTCAGTTCAAACACAGGACCATCAACAGAAAATGACAAAGGGAGAAGGCTCCTGTTAACTATTTTATACACTAATAGTTTACTTTCTGAAGCTTAATTTATTCAAATTTGCCACATCAGTTGATATGCATACACCTTCACGCAATGCTAAATTATATTAGGAGAGAAAGGAACAAGTCAGAAAGTGATAAATCATAAATCTAAGCGACCTTTGAGGCGAATGAAAAGAAAGAAATCTGGTGTTCAGTCAACCCTAACCAAACTACAGTAAACAAAAAACTTTCACAGATGCGTCTTTATACACATCAAATTAAAGTTAACAGCAGAAAATTCATTCTTAAATCAGAAATGAACGCAAAACTACCAAAGGTATGGCTTAAGCTGGCAGATCTATAGAAAATAACTGATAGGTAATGTATTCCATGTACTTGAAGCAGCTCTCTAAGAGCAGGCACTTCTGCGTATGTGCATATGCGTATAGGTATGTGTGTTTCATTTCTTCTGAACCAGAGCTGAAAATTTTCCATACACAGACCCCACCACCACCACTAAGTGGACTGTAAATGATAAGGACTTCTAGGACAAGTTGGACTTCACTTTTGGCTTTATTTATTGTTAGGGTTTCTTTCCTTGAATATTTCTTATTCTCAATCTGATGCCTCTATCAGTGGAAAGAATGGTTAGATATTTAACTTATATTTTTATATACTTTTTGGTGTTTTTGACACAGGGTGTCACTATGTAGTGCAAACTTGCTTTGAACTCACTTATGTAGCCCAGGCTGGCCTTGAACTCACACAGATCCTCCTGCCTCAGCCTCTTAAGTGCTGGAATTATAGGCATATGCCACCACACCTTGCTAGATATTTAACTTTTAAAGTCAACAAATAGTTATTGAGTATTTATAGTATCTGTTGAGGAACTAGTCAAGACTTTTGTTCACAATAAAATTCCATTCAAAACTTAGAGTGTAATATGTAACACATTCCCAATGGGACAGTCATGCATGTACCACTGGTGGTTCAGAGCTGCCGGCAGTCAGACATATGAATTACGACCCACTGTGAACATGTTAAGTGACAAACACTATTTGCTGGAGTAGAAAGAGTATTCACTGAAAAGAAGAGTGACTTCAAGAACCACAAGGAGTTTCCATAACTTTACCTAGTGTTCAGATATTTTAAACATCACCACCATACATTTTTCACATAAAAGCAGTATTCATAAAATAATGTCAGGCTTGACCAACACAGCTCATTGTGTCTGGCACCCCCCCCCGGTTTCCATGTGTCTGGCAGCACCCCCCCCCAGTTTCCATGTGTGGGTACGTGCACCCGCCATGCTTCTCTGCCATAAGTCCCCTCTCTTGTGGTTCACTGCCACCCAAGACGCCATTCCTCTGTAACTGACAATAATGCTCCACACTGAAGTTTGCAAGCAGAGTATTATGCTGTATACTCATGAGGGATGGATAGAATACATTGTATTTACCCTACATAGATGACATTTATACCACATAATTATACACGCTACACATAAGGCCTGGAATTCCTGTATCTTTCAACGAATGGTTTTTCTCCTCCAGCATGCCATTCACTGGCCTATGACATGAAATGTTCTCCTACTCACAGATTTGTAATGCTGCTATTCAAACTCACATATGTCATTGTCAATGATTTAAAGCATCTGAAAATTCAACGATTTAAAGTGTTTGAGAGTCCCTAACACAGGTCATAGCACAAAGCAGTCGCTCAGCTAATGTTTGTGAAGTGTGAGTAGTTTAAGTACAAACAATGAATATGAATGCAAACTTACGAACATTTTAGAAGACTACCTCTAAAAGATAAAACTATGTTAGAAAACTAAACATCTGACCCGTGTACGAGATACTTTTGTTTTTGACTACATAAGACAGTAAAATATACTGGTGTAAGACTTTCAATTATCACAATTAAAACAGGAACAAAGGTTAAGCGCTGAAGCAGTGTTTGTTTCTTAGAGTGATGCTACGGTAAATCCTGAAATTGAGGAGCTTCTGATTCAAATTCTGAAAAACGAGGAGACTCTTGATTTTCAGAACCAAGTATATGAGAAGAAAATTCTAAGTAGCAACATTTTTATGGCAGGGGACCAAGAGGCTAAACAAGTCCATAACCACTGTAGGATAACAATTAAGAAAATAGCACTTGAAGAATGAATTGTACTTTGCAAGGCATTTGAACACCACTATCCATTTTAGGCTTTTGCTACAATTACGTGGGCTCCACCACCGGGTATCGAGAGAATTAGGGAGTTGTCTTAAGAAGGCTCTACCACCCAGATCTTTGCCAAGAGGTTTCATAGCCTTGTATCTTCCAGCTGCCACAGTGGTTAAGACATCATCAAATGTAGGACTAACCTGATTTAAAAAAAGCTTTGAAAAGACATTTTAAAAGAGTATGAAAAGAGATGCTGTATTTGAGGCACATTTCTGCTATGAGAATTACAACTTGAAAAACCACTCAATAGCTTAAAATATACATTCTGTCTGGAGTAGGATGGAATCTCAGTATTATAATTTGCATTTTTCTAATAGTTGGTGATGCTGAATATTTTTCCATGTATTTATTGGTTGTTTGTATTTCTTTGGAGAAGTTTCTATTCATTTCAGTTGCCCAATGTTTGAGTCTTTTATTTTGGGTGGTCTGAGTTTTTTTTCTGTTCTTTATATATTCTAAACATTAGTCCTCTAAGGAACACCTGGAAAGAGGTTTTTTTTTTTTTTTTCATTCTGTAGGTTGTTGCTTCATTGTGGTTTCTTTTCCTTTGCTGTGCAGAAGCTTTTAATTTTATATTATCCCATTTGTTGATTCTTGGTGCTGTTTCTTGTGCCATTAGGATTCTGTTCAGAAAATGCTTACCTAAGTCTTTCAGAGTTTTATCTATTTTATCTCCCAGCACATTATGTATTTCCATTTTGAATTTAGTTTCATGCATGGTGAGAGATAGGGCTCTAGATACAATTTTCTGCACATGGACTAGCCAGCTGTCCCAGTACAATTTACTGAAGAGGTTATCTTTCCTCCAGTATACATTTTGTCAGAGAACAATTATCTGAGTGTGCCTGCATTGTTTCCATTTCTTCAGTTCTATTCCACTGACCCAGGAATATGCCATTATCGTGCTTTCTCTTTTAATCATTGTAGCTTTATAATATAACTTCAAATCCAGGATTGTGAGGCCTCTTGCTTTGCTCTTGTTACCCAGGATTGTTTTTGTTCTTCTGAGTCTTTCCTGATTCCATATAAATTTTAGGATTATTTTCTCTAGCTCTGTGATCTTAGAAATGGCATATGTGCCCATCAACAATTGAGTACTACACTACTATAAGGAAGAACAAACTTGAGTCTTTTGGAGGAAAATAAATACACCTCAAGTCCATAATAATAAGTGAAATAAACACACAGCTTAAATCTTTCATGTTTTCTCTTACTTGAAAAAACTCAACATATAAAGAGCAAAGTAAAAGTTAGCTAATAAAAAGCAGGGAGATCTCTTTCAAAAAGAAGGGGATCAAGTGATGTGGAAGAGGTAGGGAAGAGAGTGAAAAGGGATGAAAAAAGAACTGAGATGTGCCATGATCATGTACCAACTCCCCTCCAGGAATGTAATCATTATGTAGAGCAAACATGTACTAAGAAAAAAGTAAAAGCTGAAAAAAGATGACTTCTAGAATCAATAGTTCATGTTCTAAATGTCTAAGACACTTAGCTTTAGTTCATCAACATTTCTACTGATAAATATAATTCAGATGAGATCATAATTAATGTATTCCCTGGCATTTAGTCCAGTGGCAATTTTCTCTGTACAACATGCTTTGCATTAAAACCAGTTTCATACTCGTGGCAAAATTTCCTTAAAGTACAAAACTTGTGTTGTGAAAATATCCAGCAGATACAAATAGCACCAGTAATAAAAAATAAAGTAAAATCATACTGTCTGATGTGTTGATGTCAGCCTGACTTATATGGTAAAACTGTCTGACTCTTGCCTCTATCATCTAAGGGTTCATAGGAGGAATACGCTAAAGTTATCCAATTTCAGGTATACATGACGAAGCGTAGTCTCCTCTCGTGCTGCCATTCTCGCAAGATGCTGTTTACAACAGAACTTTTACATAAGGTGGAAAAGTACACTTGAATAACTTAAATAGTCTCACAGTGACTGATGCTTGAACTTTCCCTACACTCTGTGATAGGATCTCTGGGGGCCAGAAAACAATGAATGCCTACTTCTATTTAAAGAAAGTCTTCAAACACTGCATTCCATTTTCAATAAAATAAACATGTCGTTTAAGAAAATAGAAGAGTAATTATGTGCCAACTTCATTTTTAAGAAGTGCAATAATAACAATGCATTTTTAAACTAAAAATTAATTTCAAGAACATAAGTGTAAGGATAAAATGTCAGCATGACAGATTTTTCTTATCATATAAACTTTGGTTATGACAAACACAGCAGAAACTCAAGTGCCTTCTTTCCTAAGAGCCAATGAATAAAGTTTCACACTATGCACCGCTTTAGACAGCCCAAAAAGTGGCACTGACAGAGGGCATCTTAAGTAGATGGGAATCAATGAAAAGTTTCACACATCAACACAAAATTCTTTGGTTTAATTAAAATCAGCCCTTTAAAAACTGCTTGGCTGACAGGTTGAGTTGGACCTTCTCTATTCCCTTAACAAATCAAGGCAGTTGCTTCAACTCTACTCTTTGCCCCAGATCTGCACTTCATTCCATTAGATTCTTTCAACTCTTAGTAACACATTCTCCCCTTGTACTTACGTTGCACGCTGAAGTTCATATTCCTGAAAGGAAAGCTTGTAAATCAGCTCTCAGGGCAAATGAAAACCAGCACTGCCAGGGTCTGAGAGAGCTTTCAGTGGTCCAGGGACACAGTCACTCGACTGTTTTTCACCAGCACCCACCTGGTGGCAGGCCCAGCACTAGGCCTTGGGGACAGACACATAGGTAAAGAAGCCTCAGGACTTTGGCTCTAAAATGTTTAAAATCTGGTAAAGGGTGAAATTAAGGTTAAGATATATATGCTAACAGCCATATACATAAAGTGTTATGGGAGACCCAGGAATAGGGATCTAAATCCTCTGCACTGAAGCTTCATTGCCTCGGGGGCCTCCCTGGAGTAAAGTCTAACACCATCAAGGGGTAACCAGGGAAGAAGACAGTTCTAGCAAAGATTGCCCGCCCACAATGCTCCTTGTGGTGAGTGTTGGGGGTAGGCTGTGACAAGGCCAACTACACGACTTCTCACACTTCGATAAGACTAGAAGACTCATTCCTCTTTCCATAGTGATCAGGAGGGAATGGCTTCCATTTGATACTGGTAGCAACCTCTGTTCATATATCAGCCACTTCCCATATCTGTTCCACAGTGATTATACGTTTTAATTTTTTTATTGGTACACCTTAGATATACATGGTGATCCCATTCATCACAGGGAATTTGTTCCTGTTCATGATATATCTGGATTCTTTTCTCCCCTAATCCCCTGCCCTCCCTTCAGCCCCTGTTTCTCTCTTTATTTACAAAAGCTTTCCTTCCATTTTTCCCTCTGTTTTTTCTTGCTTTCCCTTCCTTCTTCCCCCACCTCCCATCCCTTGTTCTCCTTGCCATTTGAACATCTTCCTCTTATTTCTAATATCTATTATATATTTTGGTCCTTATTTATACTTTTAGTTCTTCATGCTGGAGAAACAAAGCAATATTTAAACATGTGTGTCTGATTAATTTCTAAAGTTACTATATTCTATAAACCAAAAACTGAAACTAGATAAGACTTTTCAAATAAAAGTGTGTGGTGTTTTGTTGTTGTTTTGGAGGATTGAACCCAAGGCCTTTCACACAGAGCGGGGTCTTCAGCCCATTTTTACTTTGAGACAAGGTCTCATTAAGTCACTAAGTTACCTATAATGGGCTCAAATTTGTGACCCTCCTGTCTCAGCCTCGCAAGACCCTGGGATTATAGGCATGTGCAATCACTCTTGGCTAAGAAGCAAGTTTTCACAGGCATTTAAAAGACCTTACCACTGAACCACATATGTCTATACCCTCAGCGTTTTCCAGTCTTTCTTCATCAGTGAGTGATCCATAAAATTCACTGGGTGTGTTGGGATAGCCAGTAACACATTGCATCTATGTCTCTGCTCTCACTACATCGAAATTACATTGACGCTGATGTGATAAAAAAGCCAGTCAGGATTGTTTCTGCCAATTGGTGACAAAAATCCAAGTTCTCTTCCCTAAAGATTTCAAAAGGAAAGGTCTACAGAGAGGAAACTCAATAATATGCTTTTAGAAACCACAGTTACAATGTTTGTCCCAATTCTGTTAGGCAGGTAGTTAGAGGTTAGTAGGCCTGAGAGACAAAGAAAGCCCCATATAGCATTTTGTGACAATTACAGTTAAGAAACAAGAACTCAGTGTGTAATATATTTATAATAATGTATTAGGTCTCAGAGTCAATGACACAGAGCCTCTATTTGCAGAGTAAGATACACAGTATTCCTGCTTACCACAGCCTATGACCCAGGGATACGATAAAGAACATTCTTTTAAGGACCTTCCTACCTTGCACTGAGATCTGATTTAGATCGAAAGTTATCTTTCATGAACTTCTTTGCTAAGTGTCTCAATCACTCTGCTCATAGAGACACAATAGCAACACTGCCGACTTAAAGAAAGACAGGTCTATTTCTCCTCACAGTTTCAAAAGTATCAGTCCATGGGTGGCAGGCTCAAACCCAGAAGCAGCATGGTGGGAAGGCCAGCCACAAAAGCAAACTGCTCATATCACCGCAGCGAAGAAACAGAGAAGAGGAGCTAGGAAGGGAGATCATGCTCCCAGGAACCCAGCTCTCTCAACCAGGCTCCTCCTCCCAACAGCAGGCTCACCCACAGCTTCTTTGATGGGCTAATCCATGGTCAACTACCTCCCAAGAGTTCAACCTCTGAATGCATGAGCCCTTTGGGGGACTTTCCAGATCCAAATCATAATGCTTAGCTTTCTTACGTGGTGAAGAACACTGAGGGAACACTGACCATCCAAAAAGAACAAGAAAGACATTTGGCAATTCCAAAGGAACCTCTAAAAAATTTTCCATAATCACTATAGTTCTGTGAAACCTAGGAATAACTCATGGTTGATAAAAAGACATGGCACTGCCCCCTTTCTCACTTAGAGGCATAAGTCTAGCTTTACAATAAATCCTACGTATATTTCTACACAGTTTCATCAAAGGCATAAAGGACAAAGGAGGAACGGGCCAGTTCCTCACAGCGTCAGGACCAGGATGCCCCTCGTGGCTCTGGCTTTCCTAGGGGCAACTCCATTCCTCCCAAGGAAGAGGAGGAAGGGACTCTTCGAAGCTACATCTCACTTTTCCCAAGCTTACAGGCATCAGAAACAAATAGATGAGCAAGTGCACAAGCAGAAAGGGCTGAGAGCATCCTCCCGAAGTGCAGACACTAAAATGTATGAATGTGTGGTGATAAAACTTCTGGAGTCTCACTGAACCTGTTGACACTTACTCTGCACATACATGTCATAGCTTGGCTTCTTTGGTTTAACAGTTCACAGCAGAAAAAAGTAATGAGGTAAGTTAGAGAGAACTGCTCAAGTTAGGCATAGAAACAGCACGGGCATACAGGATACTCATAAATATTTCCTCCACGAATGAATACATGGATGATTAAATGAGCAACAATCAACAGACCTGCAATAAAAGCATAATACATTAAAAGCTGATCAAATAACATCCAAGATAGCTGATTTCCTTTAAGTTGTCTATATGCTTCAGTTATCTACACTACCATTTGTCAATGCTGATGATAATAACCATTAAGAAACACAAATTTTACTCAGTGTATTATGCTTAACAAATCAGCCATATGAAACAAATATCTTCAACATTTTCCACCACAAAGGAGTTTTTGAAATGTCACTGCAAATAGCAAATTTCCAGTGTTTGTAAAGTGCATTAACGTGGTCACTCCATTTGCCACCAATGCAAGACAATGTTTTGTCTATTTTACTTCATATCATGTTTTATTTGTAGTAGTTATGCTTGCTTAAGCCCCTATTATAAAAAAAGCCCTTTTATTGTCCATAGTTATCCACAAGGGGTTCTGTGTTGATATTTCCCTGTACATTTCATGTTTCATAGACACAAACTAACATTTACTATAGCACTTGTGAGCAATTTTGAAATTCTTGTAAGAACGTCACTTTGGAAGATAGAGGCATTTCTGATTTATCAGTGGTTACCAATCCAGGATCCCAGTGGAAAAAAACACTCAAGTGCGCATCTGAGACACGTATAAATTGGTCTATAAAGCTCTATAATTCTCAGTTTCCAAAACCATTCAAAATTCCTATAATTCTGAATATTTTCTTTGAAGCTTTTTCTTGCAGAGTATCTCAAGGGAGAGTTGAGAAACCACACAGACTGGGACGTAAACAGGCTAAATAGTTTAAAGCTACACTCAACTTTATTGGAGAAAATTTTATTATTGAATATAAAGTTAACCCTGAGACTTTTCTTTTCAACCAGGTGTCCACTGCTATAAAGTATCTGCCTCCTCCTCTCACTGATGTCAACCCATAGTACACAGGGTGGGGCTGATACATGTATCTTCCCCCCTTCTGCAACTGGAAGGTGGACTTGTATTTATTGCCTAAGGCAGAAGCAGATATAGCGAGGTCATTCATAAGCACTCATAGGGGATTGGTCCTAGGACTCTCAAATACCAAAAGTCATACATGTTCAACTCTTTTATGTAAATGGTGTGGTATCTACATATAAAGTACACATGCCCTCCAATATGCTCCAAGTCATCTCTAGTTTACTTACAATACACAACATAATGTAAATGCTGTTTTAAATCATTGGAGACTGGAGTTGGTTTTTCCCTGTATAAATTTCCAGTTCTTCCCTGAAAGGTAGATTTGATTCAAGGTGTTCCGCACTAGAAGAAAACATGTACAAACTCTAGAAATCAGGACAAATACTGGAGCCCTAGAGAACATGCATAAAGAACCTGTACTGCCAGCCTAGAGGCTCTGAGGGTCAGGAGGGGATGGATATGGTAGGGGAGACAGCCGGGGGAAGGACTAGGAGATCCCATGGAACTCCCAGAGACAGACATTCGGAGACACTGAAGAGGAAGCACAAGGCAGTGCGCCTTGGAGGGCAACAACAAAGCTAGTATCCAGCAACCTGAGGAGTTACTGTCACTGCACTTTGGCCCTCGATGGTCCTCATGGATTGAGCAGTAACTAAGCAGAAAGGAACTGCTGACAGCAAGGTACCCAGTTCCTCTCTGTGAACAGATGAACCCAGGATTTTATCTTGAATATCCCGATTGGATCTCTTTCTTTTGGCCACATAGGACCACTGGGTCATTTCTACTTTTGTTCTCTTTCCATATCTTTTTGATCTCTCTATTCATCCCACCCTCTTACAAAGAAAGGTCATGCACACTTCTTCCAACTCACACCTCCGTGCACAAATTGAGGGCTAATCGCAGGTAAGAGCTTAATCCCAGCTAAAGCTTCATTTCTGCACATGACAGATAATAAGCAATACATCAACTGTCTAACTGTCAACCGAGGCATTACAGAACACTAAGCAGCCATCCACTTTAGCTATTCAGCCAAGCCAAGGCAGCCACCTAGGACACAAAGGTGAATATTCTGCAGGAAACAGGATCTGAACTCTAGCTACCTGGAAGCTTTCAGAAGCAAGGTCCTAGGCTGGCTCTCTAAAAATTCTGAGTGCCACATGGAAGAGAAGGGGTCGTGGGCAAGTGAAGACAGTAGCCAAGAGGAAGGCTGCTGACTCTGAGGAGCTGAAGGGCAGAGACGGTCTGATCACCCGCTCTATCTGCAACCCAGGGTGAAGTCCATCACTCCTAGAACTTGCTAACTTTCCTGCAGAAGACATTAGTACAAATTCCATTGATCCGAAATCCTCAGAAGTTGTGTAAGAGGCTGACAAAGGTCTTACTGAAGTCTCAGAGTGAGTTTGTTTCGCCAGTCCAGCAAGGGCACTTTCCCTGGGCTGAGAACCTTCTCCTACAATAATCCCATCATACCTATTATAGTCATTGCTCTCAGAGTTAAATTAAAACTATGTTTTTCCTGAATCTTTGGTAAATCCAGGGAAGAGGCATGGAATAATATTTGCTCTATAAATTAATATGGAAGAACAGTTACATTGTTACTGTCCCAACATATCCCACCTGTTAGTCATTCTTAATCAAGGCCTTTCAGATATTTTGGGAAAAGAACATTGGATTTAAGGTGTTGGAGATCTGGCTCATAACTGTATCTGTGGTGCACTTTAACCTAGTGTCCTGGGCACATCTCTGACCTTCTCAAATCAAGGAGTTTGTCACTTCTCATCTCATGATAGGAATCTCAGAGTCCCTATGTGGGACTATATGTCTCTCCAAGTGCCTGTATTGATCAAGAAAGATGATGTATGGGAGAGTTTTAAAATCATTAACCATAATAAAGTGGTGTTTTGAATGACTTGATACAGCCATGGTGTATGCTCTCTAGAGAAAGCAAAAATGCACAAAATAAGAAATAAATTACTTCAAGTTACTCTGTGAATCAGAAATCTATTTATTGGACTATACAAATGGAAAATAGAAAATCTGGGTTTTCTGTTGCCTTCACCTCCAATGGTGGTCACTTAAAATATTCCTATGAATGGAGCGATTAACCCCTTTCTGAAAGAGTCTACTGTGTTTCACAGATTCCACAGTTTGCGGAGGCCACAATGCCAAGCTTAGGAGGGAAATCAAACACTGTAACCAAGCATTCTTTTTGTGTCAGTTTGAATCATGAACCCTCCCAAGCTCTCCAGGAAAAACATGTATTTCAGAGTTGCTAGCTCCCAACTTACACCCCTAAACTAGGCTTTTGTAATGGTCAATTCCCTCCTGCTGCCATATGGCACCACAGAAAAGGGATGCATTCCTAAAGTGATGGCCCTCAATGATTATGAACCTGGCAGAATGTGGTCAAAGCCATTTGAATCCCCAGAAGAAATACACCCTAGAAATGTCAAGATTTGAAGTGGACCCAAAGCATATTATCTCACAAGGTAGTAAGTCCTGCTGTACAAATGAGTGAAAATGTAAAACAGTAGAAGAATCTGAGGTACAGAACAATTGCACTGTGACTCATTTTAAGAAGCAAGTGATAGTTACTTTCTAGAGGCAGTAATAAGTGAGCGTGGTCTTGCATGGTTTAAATCTATTTTGATAGACAATTATTTGTCCTTAGGACATATTCCAACATGAAAAGCAAACAAAATCTGTGTTGTCTTCATTTAAGCTTCACCCAGTTGAGCCCATCTTCCCCGTGATAATAAGATTTAATCCTCCCCTGAGGGATGTTGTTTTTCTGCTGATAAGCCTAATAATCCTACTCTTGTCACTAAATTAATTGTATTTCTATAGTGCAGATATGTTATTACAGGAACAAGATGTCAGTAACACTTAAAAATACAAACGGTCACGACAAGTGTAGGATGAGTGTTGAGCTGGCCTGAGACTAGATTCCCAATGTTAAGGCACCTGGAAATTCCCTATTCCTGAAAACATGAAATTCTCTATGCTACACTTAGCTATGCTGGGGCCACTCACAAAAATGACCCTATCCTTTCACGGTTCGAAGGCATTTGAGCCCACAGTGCAGGATGCATGCTGCAAATGCAGAACAAATGCTGCAGGATTAGTTGCACATATAGTCTAAGTCTTTAGAACCACAGGCCCATGACCATCAGGATGTACCTTCCATTCTTAAAATGATACATGAGCTGTAGCCCAGTGAACACATGAGATTGAACATTTTCTGCAGTCACTGCTGATTGGAAATCTATAGGTCAGAACCACTCTAGGGAATCAGTCCCATAGGCAGTCTTGTTTGACAAAAAGGTACATTGGTTGTTCATTCATCTTGAATGATTTTATGTAACAAATGAACAAAATGATTTGCATTACCCACAATAGCACACCAGAGACATCAGTCTTCATTTTCTGCTGAACTACAATTGTCACTCAAATCTGAAGGTGGAAGTGGGTTCACTAATAGTAGCCCCATAAACATGAATAACCAGGAGCAGAAACAATTAAAAAATGACAACTCCTTTAATTTACTTATCCAGAATTTCTATGCATCTGAGATCTTTCTGAAGCCATATGAATAAGGATTTCCTATTAAGGATTGGAAAGTGTACGTTCTACGAGGTAAAGATCAGAATTTCAGAGACTGAGATCAACTAGAGGGCATTGCTGAATCCCTGTAATGAAAGACTAGCAAGCTCAGAAAAAAATACAGTGAAATCTCTCAGGTCTAATTCTTAAAGATGTAAATAAATAGTGAGATTAAAAAAATAAAGAATCTGGTAAACATCAAGTAGGGAAAAATTCATTGTTGTCAAGTCTCTCCAATCTTCACTAGTGACCCTAATCCTGCTGCAGTCGAACAGCCATCTCCTGGAGAAGTAGCCCACACCATTTGTAGCAGAGTTTGCTGCCCTCCTGGCTCCCCCTGCACTAAAATGAACTTCTCACCTTGTCACTAAAACTTCCATGGGGCTACACATTTCTTTTCAAATCATTAGTCCAAGACCATTCTTTCTCACTTTCTACCTTTTTGAAACCCTCTTCATCAGACTCTGCTCTTGCCAGCTTTCCCTCCCCATCACTGACATGCTCTAGCATGCATCAGTCCACAGATGAGTTAGTTCATAGCTGATTTGCTGTTAGTAGGTGGGGCCTGGTTAGAGATGAGTCACTGGGGGTGGGCCCTGGGAGGACAGAATCTCCCTTCCTGGCTTCTTCGTTCTTTCGCTGCTCCCTGGCACCATAACATGAGCAATTTTCCTCTGCCCAGGCCCTTTCATGAGGCTGATTCTCCCCTGCAGCCAGCTGCCTGTGCCATGGACTGAAACTTCCGAAACCATGAGACAGAATAACTCTTTTCTCCTTTAATTTGTTGGTGTTGCATATTGTATCGCAACAGTCACAGAAGTGACTAGGTCAGGGTTTCACCTAGTTCATTGACAGTTATGTTCTCAACACTAGAATTTGACTCACTCATCTTTTAAAGTGTGATGACAGTAGCTTTGACAATAACATCTTTGATATGATACCCAAAGTACAGACATCAAAAGCAAAATAGACAAATGGGATTCTATCAAACTTTCAAAAAAATTTCTGTACATCAAAGGACACAGCCAACAGATTGAAAATCAACCTACAGAATGCAAAAAAAGAAATCAAATCATACATCTGATAATGCATTGATGTATGCAGCAGAGAACTGCTATAACAACAAATCAATTAAAAAGATACTTTGCCTAAGATTATGAATAAATAGATGGCAAGATGTAAAGTTGTACAATGGCACTATTCATTAGCAATGTGAAAATCAAAATCGGAATGGAATATTACCTTGTGCTTACTAGAATATCAAAAGAGAACAATACAGAACAGGAAATAAGCATTGCTTTATTTATGGAAGATTTTGGTAGGACTATAAAATGGTGCATGATTATGGGACACAGTACCATGGGGTCTTAAGAAATTAAAATTAGAATTGTCACATTTTCCAGCAGTTCCACTTATAGACAGATACATAAAAGAACTGAGCATAAGGTAGTGAAGAGATACTTGTAAATGAATGTTCACAACAGTGTTATTCACAACAGTTAAGAGGAAGAAGTGATACAGATGTCCATCCATAGATGAATGGATAAACAAAATATGGTATTTACACACAACAGAATATTCAACCTTATCAGAGAAAGACACTCCTTCCTATACCACACATGGATGAGATTTCAGGACATCATGAACATGAAACAAGCCCATCACATAAAGACAAACACTGATAGGATACCCCTTACATAGACTATCTAAAATAGTCAAAGCTCATAGGAACAGAAAAAAGAATGGTGAATGTTTGGAACTGGAAGGGCAAAGGGGGCAGAAATGGGGAGCTACTGTTGAACATGAGCTAATTAGTTGTTTTCTGTTTTAATATTGTGCAATATTCTAAAATAAAGACTGGCCATCATGACTCTTATATTAGTGGGTTTAGATATTTAGCACTTTAATCATAATTGGCCAGAAAAAAGTTCTAAAGGAAAAATCATAAGCCTCCATCTCAAACCACTATGAAGATGCACATTTTTAGTTCTATAAAGATTATACCTTTAGTAGTCTACTAGTGCCAAATAGACTAGGTTACTTAAATATGGAAAAGGAAGCTTCAAAATGTAAACATTTAAAATTCCATCAACTAAAATAACCTCAGGGGCCAAATCAGCAATGTTTGGGGAAACTTGGTGCGAAATACGTTTAACAAATAGTTTTTTTTAGTCACTAAGTTTGTTTCAACAATGTACATTTACACTCACTCTCACAGGTGGAATTTTTTGAAGAAAAGCTCTCAGATTTGATGACCAAAGGTACCATTTTCCCAAACTCACATTATTACAATCATATAATTTTTCCTCATTCTTGTTTTACCAAAGTGTTAGTATTTTGAATTCTCCTGTGAACGAGTTATAATATCTTACTAGTCCCCTCATTAATAAATGAGTTAAATATTTGAATAGTTATTAGTCAAGGCTTTCTAGAGGAGCAGAAGCAATACAATATGAGTGTGTGTGTGTGTGTATGGCATTGTAGGGACAGTTAGGGGTGAAATAGGCAGCATAGGGCCTGATCTGAGTTGCTGATATGGTGGAGATGATAAGGATGCTTACTGTGCATGATGTTAGAGAACTTGCCCTTTGTGGATCCCTAACCCTAAGTACATGACACATCTTAAATCTTTTACTTTCCTTTCCCCTCCCCCTCTCCTTGGTGCTCAAGTCTCTTAAACCCCTTGTAAAGAATTAGCTCACACCATTGTGCAGGCTGGTAAATCCTGAATCTGCAGGGTAAGCCAGAAGCCTGAACACCTACAAAGAGCTGATATTGCAGCTGGAGGCCAAAGGCAGCTGGCTAGCAGAATTCCTTCTCCTCTGTCTTTTATTTAAGCCCTTCACCTGTTTGGATAAGGCCAATTTATAGTTTGGAGGGCAATCTGCTTAGCTCAAAGTCTACTTAGCTGAAAAACACCTTCACAGGTACTCTCAATAATCTTCACCAAATATCTGGCTACCCTGACCTACCCAAATGGACACATAAAAATTAACCATCAGGACATGAGCCCATGGAATACCTGAATGAGAGTCATGATTTACTTCATTTAAAAAATTAACCTTTAACAACTGACAGGCATCTGGAGTCACATTTGCCTGGGTATTTGTCACCTTAGAAGACACAGTTGTGCCTCACCAAAGTTAGCCAGGCCTTCACGGTGCTGTGTTGAGCCTATAAGAAGCCCCCACCGCTCACCACTGCTGAGTGAAGAACTCCAGGTCCTATTCACTGAGCAGCATCAGTGCCCATCATTACATCGGGGTCACCAGTGTCACACATCGCCTTTACCGAATGCATTCAGTATGCACTCAAAATATTGACTGGTCATGTATTGGAATCAAGTCATTGTGGGAAATGAGAGATAAGACACAGTGCGTGCATCAGTTCAACACACATTTCTGAGAGGAGGATCACATCCAGATTACCAGGCAAATAAATCTGGGAAAGTCCACACTAGCTACATTACAAAAGAGAAGTAGTAAAATGCACAAGTGATGGTGGTAAAATAAGACTAAGAGAAGCACCTCTACTTTCAGGATTGGGGCAAAGTGTGACAGACTAACCCCGATATTAAGCAGAGTTCTTGGTGACAGGTGCACAGTACATGAAACTGGTTAATCCTCAACTATAACTTCTTTCTAAGATGTTGGCATTAAACACATCATAAGGGCTGGGGATATAGCTCAGTGGAATAAGCGCTTGTCTAGCAAGCGCAGGGTCCTGAGTTCGATCCCCAGTACTGCAAAAAAAATAAATAAATAAACACATCATAAAAAAAGCATTCCAGCTTCGCTAGAGATGTCAGCTTCAGTGGCTCATGGGAGAACTCCTCCCTTATCAATAGAGTTATGCGTATTTTAGGCTTGTCTAATAGGAACGCTCTCATTTGGTAAACAGAGCTGTCTTAGATGATTGGCAACTGGGAAAAGAGCTATAAATGATAAACTCTGCACAGGCACAGTTCAGCTTCCCTTTAATATTTGGCTGAAGAAAATATTGTAGGTTTAAAAAACAATTATTTTAGTTCTCAAATTCACCCCTTTATAGTCACTTAACCCCATGAATCTTGTGAATCAATCAGCACTCATGATTTTAGCATAAAATAAGAGAAGGCATTTGGAATGAGCACTTGTTCAATGGCACTTCTCCAGAGATGCTTCTTCTATGCAACTTTCTTGCCTACTTGCACCTGTCCTTGATGGTTCCATCTTACTTATCAGCTTTTGGGAGATGGGGGAAATTTTTGTATATTGAAGGAAGTATTTTGCTTTTTTTGTAATTTTCTTCCTTCCTCCCTTCCTTCATTTTATTATTATCCTAACACTAGTACTCTTCCCTTGTCCTCTAGGTGCCAGGTATCTTATTAATTAATTATGTTATTATTGTTAAACTTTAGACAACAGTTTAACAATCATCACAAAGCTGGCATCCATGATCCCTGACCAGCTCCAGACTGGGGCCTAGAAAAAGAACCCAAAAGTCACTGTAGGTAATTTGTGGAGTTTGCTGGAAAGCTCCTGGATTTACAGCTAGTTCTAATTTTATATAACAGAGATGTTTGCCACTCGCAAGCGTATCAGAAACTGTAAACCTTAAGGGATGGGCAAAACTGACATTCTCCAGTGGGACATTATACTGGACAAGAGAAAGCACCCATTGAGCAAAGTGGCTTCACAAACAGGAGAGCCTGGAGAGTTTTACACTGATCACCTATATTCAACAGCTCTCTCTGCTTTGGGTTAAAAAACATTAGTGTCATTTTCCTGTATCTTTAGATACATGTTCTCACTTTTTAATGCTTCTGAACTTCAAATTAATGAGAAAAGTATGTGTTTCTTTAACATAATAGTATTTATCTTTTTTTTTTTTTTTATGCTGGGAATCAAACTCAGGACCTTGTGCTTGCCAGGCAGGTGCTTATGCCACTGAGCTATATCCTCAGCCCTAGTATTTATTTTCTTTCATAAAATTCTACAGTAGTATTTGTAAATCTACAAAAAAGGTAATTGGTATCCACAAAGAATTTGACTCCGGTTCACTACCCCAAGGATTAACAGTTTGTATGTACTTCACAAAAATCTTCAGCCAAAATAAAGCATTTTTATCTCTTGTGACTGAAAAGAAAAACCTGCAAAGTTAAATTATGTAGAGTATTACATTCCCCAAAGATGCCTGATAAATGAGCTGTACACTGAGACAGATGGGGCTTCCAAAACAGAAGCCAACTATTACTACAGACGATTGCTACTTTACTTTCTTAGTTCATGTTTTGTTTTGTTTGTTCTGATTAATTAGTGTTTGACATTTCAGCCCCTTCAAAGACCTGCTCCAGTGAAGTGTGCAGGTTTCATATGCTTGAAAGTATCACTTCTCAGCTTGTGCATAAAAAATGCACATTTTCCCACTCCCACTTAATAAAAGTTGCATGCTTGAGAAGACAGTGTTTCTTGCCCATTTCTCCTACTTTATTTTGGTAACAGTTAATTAACTTAGTCCTCAAGGTATCTCTCTAGAAGTTAAAAAAAAAAAAACCCTGAAACTCTCATTTAAAGATTTAAGTCTTTCTATGTGAGTGCTGATACACAAAGTCCTCACAGCGTGCAAGGACAAACAAGAGGCACGTCTACGCAAAAGAACTGCGGAGAGCATTGACATGGACAGCAGAGGGCTCCACCAGGGCTCTCAGTCCATCAGTAGAAATGATGCACAACACTCTTCCAAGACCATCCCGACATCTGTAAACTGAAACATGCCTCTACAGTCCCTGCCAATGTCAGAAACAGAAACACATGTTCAGAGCAAACCTCAACTCAGCAGAACAGAGCTCATTTATCATTTGTTACCATGGCAGCTCTGCCATCTTTATCAGGGTCTTCCATAGAGTTTGAAAGTTTTCATTTTACTCGACCTAACACCTGACCTCAAGAGCAGCTCAACTTCCCCTTCTTCCCCCAAGCCACTTCATGCTAAACTCTGAGTGTGTAAGAGCCAACCGTCCTACTCATGGGACACAGTCCACATGGTACACACAAGCTTGTCTCCTATTGCCACACAAAGGTTGATTCAGGTTTCCTTCATCCTCTGCAAGCAGAAGCCAGTTCACAGGTTCACGTGCCCTACCCTGTTATCAAATCCATAGATTAAAGTAAAAAAATAGCTAAGAGTTCACGAGTGCTTAACAAGTGCAAGACACTGTGCTATGTGCTTTCCTTTCACTGTTTTATACATCCTCTCAACAAACTCACGTATAGACAGAAACAAGGCTTGAGGCTCAGTGAGGCGAAGTCACTCTCCTAGGACCTTACTACTAGTGAGCAGCAGGGTTAATAATACTCATCTCTACTTGTAGAGCTTGCATCTTGTCTATTCGTTTTATGATTGTCTAAGCATAAATTTCTTGCCCTCCTCTGGTATAAGAATAATGTAGGAAGGAAACAATTGAGTTTTAGCCAAAGATTATTGTCGGAGTAAGAAAGCCTTTATATTCTGCTTTAGGCCAGGTGTTACCCACTATGTATCTCCAGTGGGCCACTGCCGCGCCTCACTGTGCTTCACATCCCACATTAGGAAAATGGGCTAATGACATCTGCTCTTCACATTGCATAGAGGTGCTAGTATAAGAATGAGATGCTGCATATGAGTGGGGTTTAAAATAAAGGAAGAATATTGCAGTATTCTTCATGGTGTTCCCCTGGGCAAAACAACCCCAGACACCCAAAGCCACACCCTGATTAAGCTCCCCAGAGGTCTTGCACTGTGTTTCACTCTCTTGCCCCTAAAACATGTCAAACATCTGGTTGTTCCTTGGGCTTGTACCTGCATCTGTCTAGAAACATGGACGAGCCTATAAGTGCCTTGATTTTGAAGATCTGATTTTTAATATTTCTTATAGTCTCCTGAATGCTTTTTATATACTGGGCATTTTAAAAATCCACTGCTAGATTGATCATAAATATACATAACTACTGTTGCAGCCCAAGAGCTGGTATTCGTTGCCAGACATTTAAAATGAGAGATTGTCATCTTATAGTTCCCTGAATGCTTATTAAATGCTCCTTTGTACAATCTTCTTAGGTCCTCACCACAGAGGTTTTCAGCCACATTGATTCAGTCAGGAAGCCCAGCATGTTCTACCCATAACTGGGCTTAGTCAACCCCACCATTCACAGCCTGTTTCTGTGGCTTTCAAGAACCTACACTGCATTTCAAAGGTGGAGGGACAACCCTGAAAGGCAGGAGGGAGGTTTTTTGATTCTTTACTCTTGACAAAAGTGCAAAACAATTTGCCTTGATGTACAATTTGATGTGAAAGATCCTCATCAAAATTACTGAAATTACAAAGGACCCAAATTAAAAGCTGATATCTGCTCAGATCCTTGATGACTCCACATACAACCACCTTCCATAGGAACTAGACACTGCTTCAGTTTCCTCTAAAACCTCACATTTTGTTTTTATTCCAAGTCATTCTCTCCAGAGACAATGTCTCTTTATCTCTCAATATATTTTGACACAGGACCTGTATGTTGAGAGAAACACATTCTGACACCTCTGAAGAGCAGTAGAGGCATTCAGATGACACCACCAAAAAGGCTCCTAGCCAGCCTGTGTTTCGAGAGCTACGGTAACTCGAATCTTTTGAAGGTACTTGCACAAAAAAATAGAAAGTGAGAAAAGCAAAGCAATAAACCCTGTTCTTCTGAGTTCATAAACTGCTGAGCAAAAACATATTTAAAAAAGAACAAAGCATGCAAAGCTGAAGTAGAGAAATAGAGAATCTTGATGGATATTTTGATGGGACTAATTTAAACTGTAATGAATCAAAATTTTGCCATTTAGAATCGCATGCTCCTGCTCCTTTCGCCAAATGTACCCTACTTTCCAATCCTTTGCTATAAGGAAACAAACACATGCATATAGGGCTTAGAACGCTAAAGAAGGCTTAGTAGGTATAGCCAAGTAGCTGCTGATCTATTAAGACTCCCCGCCTGCCTTCATTCCACGGTGTACAGCTGTACTGAGAAGTGGGTGCCCATCCAGGGACTATCACCCAGGGGAGGGCACAGTACTAGTTATAGAGCAAAAGTGACTTCAAGGCTAAGAACTTTTAGGGAACAACTTCTACCTCATTCTCTTCTACTTCATTCTCTGGCGGAAGGCAGAGATTTCCGAGGGTACGGCTGAAGATAAAGCCACAAAATAGGAAAAACTTTGGATACTTAAGTGACCCGTTGCAGTGCCACTCACTGATCAGGGTCACGGCAGCAAAACGTAAATCCAAATAGGGCCGAGTTAGAGCAGCTAGCATCACCCCAAGCAACCCAAGAGCAGAGTTTAGTGCTTTATTCTATTACACAACATGCACGCATGCATACGTGGGTGCATTCATTCATTCATTCGTTTGAGGTAATCATGATGGAACCCAAGGCCTTCACACTGAGCTACATCTATAGCCCATTTGTATTTTTATTTTGAGGCAGGATCTTACTGAGTTGCCCAGGCTAGCCTTGAACTTGCAATCCTCCTGCCTCAACTTCCCAGAGTTCTAGTAGTATAGGAGTGCGTATTAGCTTTTAATTTTGATGTGTCTTTTTTTTTTTTTGGTACTGGGAATCAAACTCATGACCTCAGGCTTGCCAGGCAATGTCACTGAGCTATATCCTCAGCCCTGATATGTCCCTTAATGAGTCTATTCCTATATAACAATTTGATTCTGTGATGTATTCCTAGTTTGTATGCACCGGGAAGATTTCCAATAATCTGTCCTCTGGTTTACTGAAATAGTTATTTATCTATTCTTTTCTCCATTAATCTGTAATGGTTTGGCTAATAATACCAAGCCACTACTTTCTGATGGAAATGATTAGAATAGACTTACAGAATAGGTTATAGATATAAGTTTGAATGCTGGTTCTGAATAATCCTAGGCAAGTTATTTACTGTTGCTAACCCTTAGTTTCCTCATCTGTAAAAGGACAATAGCACATTTTACTCTATTTTGACAATTCATCTCTTGTCTCAGAATGTGAAGAGGTAATTTTTCATACAGTTTCAAACATTTTTTTCACAGCTTAAATCAGCGTCCCAACAGCCCCAGTAACAATTCTGGTACTAAAGCATCATGCAACAGATCAGTTGTGCGAGTAGAAGCAGCCGCATGTGGTATGCTGTAGGCTGTCTGTCTTGCCAATCATCCTGGCCCTGTTCAGACTGTGGTAGGTACAATTTGGTGCGGCTGCTGATTTTCTGTATGTAATTTACTGAACTGTTATCTCTTGTGTTCAGGTCATTAATCCTTTTCACTAGAACAGAATACTCGTGTATATGCAAAGTGTTCTCCTTCTGGCAGACAGAGAAATACTGTAGAGCTAAATTTTACCCTCATTGTCACTCTCAAATCAAAATGAAATGGTGAAACCATCAGTTAAGTGTAAGCTAACATAATAAAGCAATATAAAACAGTTTGGCCTTCAAGATGTAAATGATCTCCAGAAAGTAGGTTCAAAGACAAATTTCCTGTGTCCAAAACAGGGTGGGACACTAGGAAGTAAATGGTGAATGGTCTTCAAATCAAAAATTCCCCACTCCCACCAAGTAACTGCAGCACTCTACCTTGGATGTCTACTTCCAGAAGGACGTATCTGGGCCCTCGAAGGACATTATCAGGTCCAGATGGCATCCTGTACAACTGTTTCCTTCTAGATAAGAAATGGAGGGCCTAGGAGACTAAGTGACATGTACATGGCCACTGAAGGCTCACACTAATTTGCCAGGTGGCAGTCACAAAAGTCCCTCATGCCTGCCACCACATCTATCTGGTGTCAGAAGCTTAGTGTCCACCTCCTCCTTTCCTTTGCCACTGCATTGTCTTCTTTTGGAAACAGTACAGACATGCTTGAGGGTGGCAAGGGCCAGCAGCCCTGATCTGTGCTGAAATGACCTGGAGCTGTCCCTGATGCTCTGCACCACTGATAGCAGTGCTCATATCAAGGGGTGGCAGCAGCGACCCCAGAGCCTCTCTCCTGGTTTGCACTATCTCAGTAACTATTACTTCTGGGCATCAGGACAGACAATCTGTGACAGTGGGCAAGCACCTTCTGACGATTATGATGATGATTCTGGATTTTTTAAATGCTGCTTCTTAAGATTATATATATATATAAAGTCCATACATCAGCAAGCAAAGAACCCCATTCGTGTGAAGAGAAAATTGTTTTTTGTACCTTTGGGGACTCAAGTGTGAGGGATTAAGGGCTAACCTCATGTGAATTAGTTCAGGTTTTCCGTATCTACGCTTTTACTTGGCCAGCTCACAGGTGAAAGTGATGAATTTGATTCCGAAGGTAAGTTATAAAAGAAAAAAATTTAATGCTTAATATTTATATTTTGAGTTTAAAAATAGTTATTTAACATATGTTCAAAATACACTGAACAGCATATGTACCAATCAAATGATTTTCTATATGTGCATATGAACCTTCTTGTCAACAAGAATGTACTACCTGAACCTTTCAACAGGGAGACACAAGTCACAAGTGAAAATTTGTTAACTGGAGTATGAACTCAGTTACTTATAATTAAGTTTCACGTCTTTCATGTAAGTGACGACTTCTGAATAATTTCACCCTACCCCTTCAGAAACCTTGTCCTGAAATCTGCTTTCTAATTAACCTCTCTGTCTAGGTGCATAGCAGCCACAAAGGAAAAAAAAATTCAGAATGGGTTAATAAAGCAAAATTCAAACTAAAATCTAATGCACTTGTTTGCTAAAGATTTAAAAAAAAAAGCTCTCAACAGCAAAATAAAAATTTTCAACTTTTATCCAAATATTTATAAACAGAAAACTGAACACTACTCATCAAAATTACAGGCATACTGACAGTAGGATCGATTTATATTTGTCCAAGCTGCAGCTACCCTTTTGTAAACTGGCATTTTGAAGTATAAGAGATTGTTTTCCTTGACTACAATTGTGTGCCTACCTCATCTGTCTCCAAACAGATCAGAAACTAAACATGCCAGTAACACAAGCCAAATCAACTGATATGGATACTAAGGAATAAATATTGGAAGATTCATGAATGATCCTTTATAAAGAGGCAAAAAGAAACTGCTTGGTTGTAAACCCATAGTGTGATAAATTAAAAATACACATGATTTCCCCAGTCAGACTAGAGAGTGAAGTTGGTTAACCCCTCTGATAAAGGTGTAAAGAAGGTTTGCAAGAAAATACCTGCAATACATAGTTTAAATTTTTTTTTTTCCCGGTACCAGGGATCGAACTCAGGACCTTGCGCTTGCCAGGCAAGCGCTTATGCCACTGAGCTATACCCCCAGCCCCCCTGCAATACATAGGACAGCTTCAGTTTTTCACTGGTTCTTACTCTCGTAGGCATTCATCAGCTTATGGCTATCAGACAAAAATGAAAAATAAACATTTTGCTATTATCTTGGCATTACTTAATTCTGTCATTCAACAGTGTCTTACTATGTGATTCTTGAAAATAGTAACAAGCCAGGTGTGGCGGCTTACAACTTGTAATCCCAGCTGTCCGGGAGGCTGTGGTAAGAAAATTGTAAGTTTGAGCCCACCTTGGGTAGTGAGACCCTGTCTCAAAATAAAACATTAAAAACAAGCTAGGGCTGGAGGGCCAGGGATATAGCTCAGTGGTACAAGTGCCTGCCTGGCAAGCACAAGGTCCTGAGTTCAATTTCCGGTATGAAACTTGGAGGTAATGGAACTTCAAGAAGGTGTGGCCCAAGGGAAGGGACTTAGGTCATTGGGGGCATAACCTTGAGGGGGATATGGGGACCCCAGGCCCTTTCCCAGCTACCATGAGGAAGAAAGACCTTCTCTGCCACATATTCCCACTGTGGTGCACCATGACACCACAGGCCCGAAGCAATAGGACCAAGCAGCCATAAGCTGAATCTGCTGAGACTCTGAGTCAGAATGAAGTTTTCAGCCTTGCGGGTCAATTACCTCAGCTATTCTGCCATAGTGAAGGAAAGCTGATTAACACAACTGGGTTCTCAGGCCTAGCAAGGGGCCATAAGAAATGATTCAGCATTTGGGAATGACACCATCACCGACAAATCTCGATTGCTCCCTGTACATGAAAAGAGAATTCTGTTTCTCATTAATGCTCTTTTTTAAAATGGGAAACACTGGCCATAGTGGTGCAGTTTGCATGTGGCACTGTACACGCCGGTGTTCCTTTACTGTACAGCGCAATAAAAATGCATTTTGTCAGCAATTTAATTTCTAGGTGTGGCTTCCATTACTGCTGGGGGGGGATGGCAGCAGGGTGCTGAGGGGCCAGCAGGTGGAAATAATCATCTGTGCGAAGCCACTGAGCAGCTGAAGAGGATCTGATGTACTTTATCTTTGTTTTTTAACAAGTTGCCATCCAAAGACTAAATGATTCTGAAAATCAACTGGGTTTCATTAAAAGCACTGTTCCCACCTATGAGTCTCCAGTTTGACTTGCATGGAAGGCTGGGTGTGCCACAGTCCGAGGCTGGCTTTGGATTCATTCACTGAGAGGCTCTCAATTTTAAAAATCCTGCAGTGATTAAATGAAATGCCTTTCCTGGTTTAAAAATTGTTTTAAAGCTACCTTGTACGAAAGGAGCGATTCTGTATCCAAACATCTCAGAGCAAATTACTTTGTATTCACGTGTGAGCTGGGCCAAGTGACACAGACAGGAAAGGCTTGACCTCAGTCTGCTCATTCAGGTCTATCAATTTACCCTAATGAGCCTCCAACCAACATTCATAATCGTCTCCTTTAAAAACTGCGACCCTATTTGGACACATTTTCAGTTTTCCAAGCATTTGCTTTAGGCATAGAGGTGCATCTGACATTATATGGTCAAAATAATCCTCAAGAGGTGCCTGTAAACTGATTTTTATAATTGAGCAATTTAAATATGCAGTACAGAGTACTCATTATTTACAGAAACCCAGTGAGAAATTTTTTTCAAGTTGCCTTTGCAGTATGAACATGCAGCCTTCATTTATCTGCCTCATAAGTCCAGTCTTCATCTATCAAGAATTTCTAAAAAGTGCCCACTATAGCACCTGGCAAACCACAGTCATTCAATAGATGTTTGAGTGTAATGATCTTGCTGCAGTTTCAGTACTGTTCAAAACAATTTATAGTGTAACATAATGCACCCAGTCACAATCTGTAAAACTATGCAATATATACATGCTATGACCTTGAAACAATTTGGGCAAATTGTTTCTTCCCATGGAATTTTGGGATTCTACAGGAATCTATGGATGGAGTTCACCAGGAGATGAGCATTCATCTAAGTGCCGTCATGCCATGAAATTCCAAGAGGATGATTCTAAAGTCTATGCTGCACAGATTGGTAAGGAATCAATTTCCAGATCCTTGATTTCTATGTATAATTCCTACAGCTGAGGCTTCTGCTAGGTTTTATCACCTCTTTTCCCACCAAAATCTCTGGAGCAACCAACAGGGAGAAAAAGAAGTCTTCAGAGCCTACTTTAATCAAGGCACCTTGCCTACCATTTCCATTTCATTAAGCGATACAGTGTTAGTTTTTTTATTTACATGTAATGGTTATTTATAAAAAAACTATTATTAATGCACACATTTCATACTAACAATAATTATAGATAACCCAATACAGAGGGAAAATTTTTAGAACTTAAAAACTAAGGAACCTGAAAATAAATACAGTTCAATTAATATTTATATTGTTGTGGGACATATCATAGGGTGATTAATAAGAGATTCTCAAATGCACAATAATTATTCTACAGTGGAATTAAAATAGAGTTCCAAGGTTTTGCCCTATAAAAGTCCCTAAAAAAGAGCCTGGGGATAATCTACTCGGGCCCCCCTTCTATCCCTCTCTCGGACAGAAGCTTTCTTTCCCTCAATACATACATTCTACTTAAAAGAGTACTTTTTTAATGGTTTGGGAAAAATAGATAGATGATAGATAAGCAGACAGACAGGACAAAGCAAAACTAAAAAATATTAACAATTAATAAATGTGGGTAAAGAGCATGTGGAAAATTCTTGAGTTTGCAGTGAAAATACCTATCAAATTAAAAAATGAGAATGACTTCATAATTTTCTTAAATTTTATCAGGTAAATCAGTCAAAATACTGGAAAATGCTGCGTATCCTGGGTTTTTTTTTCTATCCAGGCTCCTTGTAAGTGATGTAATTTCTGTTCTCCTGAGTGTCCGCTATTCACACATTTCCCAGCAATGGGATCTGGAGGTTCAACTTCATAATCTCCTTTCTCAGTGTGGCTAAGAAAGTGACACTTTCTGTCTGCCACTTTTCACAAAATAGTAAAACAAGTGCCATTTTCCGTTTGAAAAGTATGAACTGCTTTGCCTAGAAAAACTAAGTTCATTAAGTTTAAAGATGAATAATATATATGTATATACATATACATTACCAATGTCATATCTATATATATCTTCATTTGGAGTATATGGATATAGTTACTTTGAATATACCTTATAAAATAGATTATAATAGTGAAAGTTCTCTGTCAAAAGAATGAAATGGGTCAGCACTCATATTCTATATTTATTTAATATTTGGTCTCCAGAGTGTATGGGGCATACACTCCCACTTGTCCCCACTTCTGGGGAAAGCAGCCATTGGCCGACAGGAATGCTGCACAAAATGCACGTAGGTAGGGAAATTGATGAATTAAAACTGAGGAGTTAGCCAGGTTAATTCCTGTCTGTAGCTCCACACTGGATTATGCTGGGTTGGGTGGAATTTTCTCTATGGAATTTGGTCCACATAGATATACATCTGGACATACACATATACCTACATACATGCATAGGATATAATATATCCATAGACATAATATAACACATAAATATATACATGTGTATATTATTTTACACCAAACCAGGAAAGAACCAACACCAATAAAAATAATTCCAGAAATCACATTCCTTATGTCATCAATACAAAAGAGTTAATGCAAACAGAAGCAGTTATCTGCAAAAGCAAAGTCTGTCTCAGGTCACTGAGATGAACCTTAAGACAGATAATTCAAGCTCAGACACAAAACTTATGGTTAACAATATCTGTAAAATCTAAAGTAAATATCAAAAGAAAATTGATGCTGAAAGTCTATCTATAATCCCCAGAATTTCATAATTAGAAATCAAAGCCTGGCTTGTAAATGTTCAGGAAATCTTCTGACATCTTTTCTTTCAAATGGCACAAAATAAAGAAGCATTCTGTTCCCACTGACCTCTCAGGGCTCTTGCTGAAAGCATACCAGTTTCAACTGGAGCAGCAAAGGTAACAGTCCAAAGTGTTGCTACGCCTAAATCTTAGACTCAGAACCACCCATGAAGACATCTTTGAAACCTGGTTCACTTTGTCTGGTTGGTGCCAACTGAGGAAAATCTGCACAGAAAAGTGAGTCCTCAGGTGCTACTTACAACAGTTGCAAACCAAAGATTTCCAGTTGGACATATATCAGGCTGTTGAAACGGAAAATAAAGCCTGCAGTAGAGGGGATAGGGATATAGACCACACTTTCCACTCACACAGAACTCGCTTCTGCTTCAACTACTATCCCTGTGAGATAAGAAAAGAGGCAGCTTAGGAGAGGTGGTCAGAGGACTGAGGGGAGGTATAGGATCGGAGCTAAAACTGTGTGGTCTAAAATTCCTCTGGTCAGAAAAGCTAGAGTAGGTTTCTGAAGGAGAAAGAAGAGGAAGAAGATTTTATTATTTCCAGTGAGCCCTAAAAAGGAAGGTCACTGACAAAAACAGACATGGATGTCACCATAGCAGCACAGGGTTTGGATATGCAATGTGTTGTCTCTCTCCTAGAATTGGTCTGGGCTCCACAACTGTAATTTTGACAATAATGTTATATCTGAGAAAAGGACCAAGAGAGATTTTTAAACAAAGATTAAAAGCTCCAGGTTAAAGGGAAGAAAATAAAAACAGAACTTACTTCAAACTAACATCCTATAAGAGACAGGAAAAAGTGCAGAATGCAGTAAACCTTAACCAGCACCTACTTGCTAAGTGTCATAGATCATTATGAAAGCATTCTATAACTCTTACTTTGACCTGAGAAACTTTACAAAATGGAAAGGAAACTGAACATTAATAAATGAAAGTCTGTTACCACCTATAGAAATAGCACTTACTAAGTCAAGCAGTATGAATGCAGATATACTAGGTGTTAAGGGGAAAAAGGTAACTACAAAGTTGAAGCAGTGGAAAACAAACCCACCAAAATAAAGAAACCTAAATGTCACTGCATCAACAGATGCTGGCAGATAAACAGCCAGCATAAACATAGGGAAGATTTACTGTAAAACCGGCAAAACATCTTTATGTTGAGACCTGATGTCTGCTACAAAGCTCTAATACTGTAATTCCCAGCAAACGCAAACAACAACATTCTTTACTGAAAAGTCTTGGGGCACAGGGACAATACAGCTAAGAAATCACCTCTCCAAGTTTAAAATGTATTTCTAAGATGTTGGGCAACAAAAAAAGCACAAACTGCTCTTTTCCTTTAGTATTAATTTGTTCAACTGCTCCGGATACAAATCTTTCTTTGTTTAAAAATTTATTGCAGTTTCACCTTTCCTAAGAAATGAAAATTTCAACTGTTGAGTAAACAGCTTGTAAAGCCATCTATTTCCATTGACACTGACTAAGCATTTGTTCCTTGCAATGGATTTCTATTTAGTGACTTCCCTTGATATGTCAACAGATCATAATTGTTGTCTAGATGATAACCCTTATTAGGGACAAGGGGAAAGACTAAAGTATTCCAACTGCACTGGGGAATAAAAAACCAGATGGGGCTCTATAGCATTTTTTTTTTCATTTTGATCTGGAAAATAAAAAAGATTAGGAGGGGGATCAGAGGGAATCATTAATGTTAAGCATCTCCTAAGTGCCTGGCATACTGCTCAGTAGTACACAGGGTCTTCCTCACAGTCAGTTTCTAAGGTAGGTCTACTACACCAATTTTACAACTTGAAAGCTAAGGCTTATAGAAGGCTAGTGAATTAAAACGCAAGTTCAAATACCAGCTCTGCTGCTTACTAGCTGTGTGACGTCAGTGAGTTATCTGATTATCATGAGATTGTTTCCTTATCAGTAAAATGCGGGTGGGGTATCTTTCAGGGTTATGTGCCTGTAAATGGCATACTGTAAGAATTCAGTAGATGGGACCCTTATTACTACAACCTGTACTGAGACTTCCGCCTACCTCGAACTCCACCCAGGACTGTGTCGCTGACTTCTCTGCCCTGGTGTATGACCTGAGGCTTCATCTGAAGATGCATTTTCAGAGTTCCCTCACTGCACACTTCTGGCTGGGCCTGGCCTTTGGGAGGCACCAACAAAACCAGAGGCCATGGTCAGGAGGAGAGAAGGGCAGGTATTTCTTGCCCACTCCCATCTTCCTATGAGGTATATTTTCAGATGATGACTGTCCTTCCACAACTCCAGCTCCTATCAGGAGGCCCCTCTTCCACAATTCCCACTTTCCTGTAGTGCTAATTCCTCCCTTGAACCTCCAGGGCTAAGGAGAGCAGTACTTCCCATTAGCATAAGTGCCCTGGGAGTCCGGCAGCTTTTGGTGATTGCTTTATCCAAGTCCATGTTGGTGAGCACACCTTTTATGACAATCTCTCGAACTGTCTGGATAAGATACTCAAGTGGATAAAACATATGCTGGTAGATAAAGGACCCAGCCACTGCCATGATCCTTTGCTAATGCTTTAAAAAGTGCCCACCTGCCAGGGGAAACTAAACTGTGAAGGTTATTTATGATCAAATATTTTTGAATAACCACTGAGAAATGCATCTGGTGAATGATGTTTTGTGTTTGTTTTGTTTCGTAAGACAGGGTCTCGTATTTGTAGCTCAGCTTTGCCTTGATCTCACTATGTAGTCCAGGCTGGCCTTGGGCATGCAGCAATCCTTCTAGCAGTCTTAGCCTCCTGAGTGCTGGGATTATAGGTATGTGGCACCATGCCCGCTCCTGGAGAACGACCTTAAGGATATTCAAAATGCACCACCTATCACTTCAATCACACAGGTTGGTTCAAACCCAACCCTGCAAGTACAACTCCACTCTTACCTCCTGCTGTAAACTCTCCCATGAGGTTAGCAGCCTGAGACTCCAGTTGCCTCTGAAAACCCCACCTCTGAACACAAGAGACTTTGCAGTGACATTCATTCTGGTAAATGTCAATCTGACTTTCTTCTAAGAAAAAAAGATGGGAGACTTCACAGAACTCTTAAAGAAAATCTCCCAAAGTGTAGCCAGTGGAGTACTTTTTTGGTTCTCCTGAAACTGTTCATCACAAGCTTTCAATCTCTGGAACAATCATTATAAAAATACCACCAGAGCCATTTTGCAAAACATCATTTTCAACCCTATTGAAAACAGGACTTGACAGAAGTCACTTCAGTAGGTCTCATTTTCCCCCCAACAATTCTAAGAATAATTGCTAATCAATCCACAAGGCATAAATAAGCATGTAATTACTCAGTTAAAGAGTAATTATATGGGTATTTGTTTGTACCCTACAAGCTCAAGGGATACTGGATGCATTATCCAAAAGGGGCGTACTGTATGTTTCCAAAGGTTCAAATTTGTGTTTGCTTCAGTGTTTCCCTTCTGCTGTTTCTGCAGATTTTTTTTGACAGCTTTTGTTTTGGTGCACAGTGCTGCTGTGCAAAGTTTAGATGCATTCGGTGAAACATTTTGAGCAACATGCCAAAGTGTTTTCACATGACTGTGTAATCAGTTTTGGTGATTTGAAGCAATTTTATGTGACCCCACATTACCAGTGAATCACTGTAAATTTCCCTTTTTGGAATTGAGCAATAAAACAGTGATCTTTACAATTACTGGTCATCAAGAAACTTCAAGCTGGCAAGGCAGGTCCAGAGTATGAGCACTGCGATCCTGGCAGCTTGCCACACTTGGTAATTATATTCTGTCAATCTTAATTCTCAGCTGCAATGTCAGCTGGATACACAAGCTTTACCTACTTCCTGCCCCGAGCCCTGTACCACACACCCACACAGCTGCAGAGTTCCATTCCAGACGCTGGGGCATCCCACTGAGGATTCATGATGACTTAGGAAATGTATTGGTCACCTTTCAGTTGCTGGAACAAAATACTTGACATCCACAATTTAAAAGAGAAAAGCATTGTTTTGGCCCATGTTTCCAGAGGTTTCAGGTCATGGTCTGCTGGAAGAAATGGCATGGCAGAGGAAAGCTGTTCACCTCACGGCAGCCAGAAAGCAGAGAGACCAGGAAAAGAGCCAAAGACAGAGGAAGGAGCTGGGGACAGCATACATCTTCCAAAGGCACACCCCTAGTGACCTACTTCCTCCCGCTGGGCCTCACCCTGTAGTAGTACCTCCTGCTGTACACTCTCCCATGAGGTTAGCAGCCTGAGACTCCAGTTGCCTCTGAAAACCCCACCTTTGAACACAAGAGACTTTGCAGGGACATTTTGGATCCAAATCAGTTAAAGAGCAGAGGCCATGAGCATCTGCTGCAGTCTTATGGGTCCATGAAAAAACAGGTAGCCTCAGCCATGCTTCATTGCCATCTTACATGCACAACCAAACATACACAATCTTTACATCAGAATGTCTTTGTAGTCACCTCCTTCTTTCCCAGCTGTCAACCCTGATTAGCTCTCTGGTTCTTGGTTAGAACACAGTAGATTCAAATATTTGGTAAATGAGAGAGTAAAGGAATACAGACACAGGTGAATGGATGAATGAATGAATGAGTGAATGCATGAGTCTCCTTACATGTTCCAAAACAGTTCATTGCCCATCTAATGAGCAGCACTCTCTTCTTGCCCCATACCAAATGGTATGGGCATCCTGCACCCATCAAACCCTACTTGATTCATACATCATCCAAGAACCTCGGATGTGACTCCACTTGGCACCCCTGCTGCTCCACAAGTGCAAAATGGTTGGCCCCTGACTTGCCCTATGCCAGTGCTACATCAGTTTCATCCTTCATGCCAGATTCACTGCAATTAGCTACCTCAGAACAATCAACAACAAGCATGGAATTTCCAAAAAAATAGTCTTTGTTGTCTGTGTGAGAGACTTAAAGACTGGACTCTCATCTGGGTGCTGTAACGCAGACTTAAGATGACCTGTCAACTTTTACTCATATCACTTTTCACGAATTATTTCAATTTCAAAAGAATGGTAGATGCAGCTGAATAATGGTACCAAGCCAAAATACTAGGACAAAAACAGCAGATCTGGCATGACAATACCAACAGAATCATGGAATCATTTCTGTTCAGAAGGCAAGTATAACACAGAAGGTTCAGCCCCTTTGTCTCTAAAGCTAAAGCAACTCAGAATCAAGAAAGAAGGCTCCTAAGCCAGTCACAGACCTAATGGGCAGCAGACCTGGGCCTCACAGATGACGTCCAACTCCCAAGGCTGGCAGAAGGTGGGGGAAGAAAAGAGATGAAGTATAGTTAGGTTGAATGGTCTCATGTCAAAACAGGGAAATGAGAAATTAACACAACTTTGAAACCTGGTGTTTGTCTCCTGCTAGAGCCACTGTTCTGTATCAGGAGTACTCCTTTCACTGATAACTATGTAGTGTCCAGTAGTCCAAGGTTTGCCAAAGGGCAGAGGACATCATTTCTCTGTTATGGTTGAATCGTGTCTCCCAAAGATTCATATGCTGAAATCCCAACCCTGAATGCCTCAGGGTGTGAGTGTTTTTATACAGATCTTTGAAAAGGCAATGAGGTTAAAATGAGGCCATTCCAATAGGCTTAACCCAGTAGGACTGCTATCCTTTTAGACATCAAGGAGATGCAGACCAAGAAAGAGACTGAAAAATAAACCAACGATGCCAGCATTTGCATCTTGGACTTCCGGCTTTCAGAACTGGAGAAAACAAATTTCTGTTGTAGAAGCTCTCAGCCTGTGGTGTTTTGCTTATGGCAGCCTTAGCTGATTAATACACCCTTAAATCCCACTGTAAAAGACTCCAATACTACTGAGCCATGGCAGCTAAAAGGGGCTACCCCAAGTGAAGCCACTGGGCTAGGGCAAGATTAGAAGCAAAGTCCTACCTTCACCTCTAGCCAGCCATTCTGCTAGAGCCCATAGCAAGAGAGGCCTGCTTCATTACAAAGTTTCAGGTCAATTTAGGTATCGGAGATGAATAGCTCAGGAAATAAGTAATTTGGGAAGTCATATTTAACTTGAAGAAACATGCACCATGCAGATGATTTAAATTATGATTTAATTTCCACCTGCTAATATAATTATGATGACTAATCTGAAATACATACTTTGAATTTGCCTACTATCACCTGTGTGATGAATTTCCAAGGGCTTCAGTATATCCTGGGTAGAAGGACTGCTCTGTGGTGTTTTTTTTTTTTTTTTTTTTTTTTTTCTTACATTTCATGAGAGCTTTGGGTTAGCTGTCTAGGAAATGATCTGCAAACATGTTCACCCTCCTGATCAAAACCATAATTACACTTGTGATACCTTAATGCCTGACTCTACTGGTTTCCTGTTGCCATTGTCACAAATTATCCTAAATTTAGTGCCTTAAAACAACATAAAATCCTTATCTTACAGTTAAAGAGGCAGAAGTCTATCATGGGCCTCACAGGGCTAAATTCAAGGTGTCAGTGAGGCTCTGCTGGTGGCTCTAGGATAAAACCTATCTCCTTGCCTTTTCTAGTGTCTACAGACTGCCTGCCTTTCTTGGCTATGGCTCCTTCCACCATATTACAGCCAGCCATCTTCCGAACTCTCTGGCTCTCTGACACACCCTATCTTCCTCCCAGCAGAAGCCTTGAGATTATACTGGGCCCATGTGTATAATCGAGGATAATCTCCCCACCTCAAGATACTTAATCACATGTGTAAAGTTCCATTTGCCATATAAGGTAACATTGACAGGTTTCAGAGATTCCAGCATAGACAATTTTCAAGTTTAACCACCAAAATATTGATTCTTAAGTCTTCAAAAATTATTTTTCCCCCTCTGTGGTGCTGAGCAAAATTGAGCCCAGGGCCTTATGCATACCAGGAACAGACTCTTACACTGAGCTACATCCCTAGACCAAGGCTTTAGTGCTTAAAGTCTTTTCTTCTCTATAAAACTATTACACAAGAAAAAATACTGAAGTTTAAGGTATGTAAGTAACTACACATGATTTCAGCTATACCTACTAACTCAACCTTTTAGTAACAAGCTATGCTAAACTATAGTTGCAAATGTTGACATTATAATATTACCTATATAAACCTGGCCATAGTAAGTATACTAAAGAATTTTAAAACTCTTAAACTACATTTATGTATTTATATAGATGTAAACTTATAGATTTTTTTAAAATTTTGTAGAATTTTGGATTGAGAGATAGGTTATAGATTTTGACAATGTATAGCACCAAATTTAATTGGTTCATTTCACATGTTTTCATTACAAAAAATTATGCTTTTTGCCGAAATATTTCACTAGATTATGAGTTTAGAGCAAATCTCTCTGGATTTTGATCATAATATTTTTAGTCACTAAGAATAAAGACTTAATAAACTATGATCTACATTTACTCCACAGCCTCAAATAACAAAATGTTGGCAGTGCTTTAGCCTTAATAGCATGTCTTTTTTTTAAAGCACTGTTTCTAGACAGCCGAGTTTCTTTCCTTAGCTGAAGTAGGTGACACTTATATGCCACCATATATAGCTGTATGTGTCTACGTATGTGTCTACAGATAGCTCAGAAAGTGTTTGTTTGCATATATCTTTTGAAAATATCAGAGCAACCCAGAATCCTTTATATTTAAGAGTTAAACATGAGAGAAAAAATATCGTATCTTACAAATGCAATTGCATAGAATATTCCTTGAGCATAGTTTACACTCAAGGATTTGCCCTAGATTTTAACTTCATAGAATTAAAAACCTCAAACAACCATTCTCAAGGCAATTTTATTTTTATCAGTGTTTTAAAAATCACCTATTCTATATCCTCAGACAACCCTCTTGTGGCAGCATGATGCAGCTTAGTCACTGGTGCCTAAGGTCACCTCTGAAGGCAGAGTGAAGCGCTGTGCTTTCCCACAACAAACATCCACTCATAGTTAGGGGAGGCTAAGTTTCTCCTCCAGAGACTAAAGGTTCCCAGGAGTATGCCTTCATTAGACTCTGATGTGGCAGGTTGCAGTCACAGTCCCTACTAGACAGAACACTAGCACTGGGGTTCACACTGGGGGTCCTGGCTTTAATATATCTCTCCAAACAAGCACATCAGTGTGAGTTAAACAGAATGAAAGGCAGGTCCACCTGATACTCATCGGATCCTGTTCGCTTTGGCAGCACATGTGTTCATGTTCATCTGGTCATTTTGTTCTGGAAGTGGTTACCGTAAGTTACATAAGGGATTTAATAACAAATTCCTGTAGTTTGGCTGGTCATGACAATAAACTCTCAATAGCCTTCAAAAGATGATGAAATGATGAAGATAAATATAACTCACATAAACATTGGTATAGTTTATTAGAACCAATAAGTGCAATAACTCTAATTAACAAAGCATCACATTCCTTTTCTTCATACAGTCAGAAGTTAATTGGTTCCATTCTTTTTTTAAAAAAAGTCTGAGTGACAAGCTAATACCAGCATATTTTAAAACAAGCTGTGAATAACACATCAGAAACTGTCTTACTAGAGCCAAGAAACAACTCAGTGTATCACTGTAACTAACAATTATAAAATCTATGGCAAATATAAGGGTGCTCATTATTCGATCTTTTAATTTGCCTGGAGTCTTGAAAAAGTTTGAAATCTAAAGTTGAAAGTAAAATAGAAAAGAAATCATTCATAAGATCCTTCTAAGAAGCTTATGAGAATTTGACATAAATTTCAGGCATTCGAGTTAGTTCATCTCTCTGTGTTCAGTTCTTTCACTGGAAAGCTTTATATGAAATCTAATTCCCGAGAAAATGGAAAGTCACATTGCTCTACACCTCTTCTGAATGAACAAAATGTAACTGGTGTGGAATTAAATTCTTTAGGGGAAGCTCCTTTTTGCATATCATGTTGTACTGACGTGTACTGGAATAACAACCTGAACTTACTACCCTCTCCGTGTAATGTTCTTTATCATACTGCCTTTAAGTCAGAGTACAAATCACTCCAGGGCCAAATGATGTCAGAAACACCTCCCAATTGGCCCCTGTTACTCAGACTGAAAGATGGGTACAGTAAACATTCTAATGCCTACACACTCCGCAGTGAGTTCCAATTTCTCAGGAGAATGAATGATCAAGAGTCTTATGTAACCTTGTATATAAAAGGCAGGAAACAAGAACCAGGGCAGCAGAGGGAAGGAGCCCAGGAAGGAGTTACTGACACAGCCTTTACTTAAGATCAATTTATGGATGATTCCCTAAAGTACTGCGGGAAATCAGTGCAAAAGAAAATGCATACCACCAAAACATGCATGACAGTTACTGTCACATCTGATAACCCAGAAGTTTTGTTGTCTTCAGAAAGTGAAAGAAGTGCTCTGCAAATGTGAAAAGAGAAGCAAAAAGCACCCAGTATATGCTGCACTGACGCAAGATCCTAAAGCAGTGTGCAAATCCATCTGCACTCCATTCACCAAGCATGAGAGCTAGTGACACATTAGAAAACCTTCTGACTTATCATTTCAAACCTTTCCCTTGATCATGAAACAGACTAAATTAAAAAATGAGCGTCTTTTGGCAGAGGAGCCAAGAATGTCTCTGGTGGCAAACTTCATTCTCTATGTCTCCTGCCTAATCCCTTTGCTCCATCCTGTCCCTAGACACACTACCTTCCCTCCTGACTGCTTAACAACCCTGAAGGAAGCCTTTCATTTCTGCCTTTTTGAGGCAAACCTAAGTGTCCAGGACATGGCCATCCCAATTGGCTAGATTCCGTTCAAAAGAAACACCACTGGCAGGATTAAGTGACCCAGCCAAGCAGAAAGTTGAAACAGAGATCAAATAATACATAAAGTTTGAGGGAGGAAGGGAGGAGGAACGAGAGAGAGAAAAGAGAAGAAAAGAAAGGAAAGGAGACTGGGGGGGGGGGAGGGGAAAAGCAAATGCAGCCTGATCTGATGGTAGTAAGTTCCAGCTCCCAACAAAGAGAAGGAGTGATCTCCTTCAACGGTCTGTCTTCCAGAATTATCTTTCCAGTCTGGAGAACAGATTGGGTATCCCTTATATCAAATGCTTGAGTCCAAAAGCGTTTCAGACTTGTGGGTTTTTTGAATACTAGAATATGTGCATATAAAGTGACACATCCATGGAATGGGACCCAAGTGTAAACACAAAACTCATATGTTGTTTTATGCCTTAGTTTTAGTGTGCCTATGTTCCAATTATAAATCACCACATGAGGTCAGATGTGGTATTTTCTGATCATGGCATCGGTCAGCCCTAAAACGTTTCAGATTTTGGAACCCTTCAGATATCCAAGCTTTGGATTAAGATGCTCAAAGTGTCCTGGGCCTTCCAGGAGATGAATACTAAAAGCACAGCTGTGAGGAGAGGAGATGAGATGAACAGACAGGAGATTGGAGGAGAGGTTGGCTAAGTACCTACATAACTGAAAGAGCCAAGATACCTACAGTGGCTGGAAAACACCTTGCTGTCTCACACTCAACCTATGCGCTGGAACCTGCAAATTACTTAGGTAATCCTGCTTAGAAGATTTAGACATTCCCCAATCTTGGTGGAGATTCTGGAAAAATAATTACTGAAGAAGGTCACCTTCTCTTGAAAATTGTTTATATGCAGATTCTCCGTTACCTCAGCTTATAGAAACACTGACTGCTAAATTAAATGTTGACACAAATGACAGGAACATACCCTATTTTTCCCCTCTGAGAAGTCCAGTAAACCAATGAAAGCCTGAGGTCAGGAATCCTGAGGGTTAATAAAGACATCATCCTGCTGACCAGCAGCTTATTATATTTCCTACCCCTGGTAGATTCCTCAGCTACTTTGAAAGAAAGATAACCTTTACTTCAAAATGCTGAAGAGGTAAATGTGGGGAAACAGTTATCACATATTTAAAATAAAAACACTGGAAAACTACTGCTCATATACCATTGAGTCATGAACATATAAAATTTCTTTTGTGAAGATAGATTAACCAGCCTAGGGACAAAAGCCAACAGTTGACTACCACAGTCATGAAATAAGACTCCTGCAAATCCTTACAGGGATAGGGAGATTTTTCTCTTGATTCTCCTTTATTTAGGGTTCCTACACCACATTTTTTTAAATAGCAAGGCTGTTTATATAATCTGATAAATTTTTGATTTACTCCAAAATAATGCTTTTCTAGAAAACTTGAGAATTCTTTCTATGTACAACAACAACAACAACAAAATTGAACTTAATTTTTTTAAAAAAATGTGAACTCAGGTCTGCTCTGCCCCCTCCTTTGTACTTTGCTTCTCATTTGTGTAACAGGTAGAATAACGCCGGCCAACTCCCTCACACTGAGGGCACAGTGAGTTCAATGGCGCCCTCCTCCCTAAAATTCGTGTCTACCCGAAAACTCAGAGTATGACTATATCATTTCCTTAAGGCTGCTGTAACGGATTTCCACAAACTTGGTGGCTTAAAACTATAAAAATCTATTCTTTTACAGTTCTGGAGACCATAAGTGTAAGCTCAAAGTATTGGTGGGAATAGTCTCTGAATGCTGTTGAGAAGAATTTTTTCCTAGCTTCTAGCGGCTCCACACAAACCTTCCGGTTCCCTGGCTTGGAACTTAGTCACTTCAAACTCTGATCCTCCTACTTCACATGTCTTCATGTGTTTATATTCTCTCCTCTTCTTTGAAAGATCCCAAAGGTTGGATTTAGGTCCTAGTCTAATCCAGTATGACCTCATGTTGACAAATTACATCAATAAAGACTCTATTTTCAAATGAAACCACATCCTGAGTTTCTACGCAGACATAAATTTGGGGGGAACATTATTTATCTTACTGCAGTGATCATATTTGGAAACCAGATCTTTACAGATACATTTAGTTGAGGATCAAGGTGAGACCTCACTAGATTAAGACACGCCCTAAACTCTTTGCTGGTATGCTTATAAAAAAGGGAGTGGGCTCAGAGAGAAGAGCGTGTGAAAGAGAAGGAAGAGACTCGAGTGATGTGGCTCTTAGCAGGAGAACAAAGGGCGCACAAGAAGCCACGACAAGCTAGCAAGAGGCAAGGAAGGATTCTTCTCCAGAGCCATCAGAAGGAGCATGGTTTTGATGCCAGATCAATCTTGGACTTCTGGCTTCCAGATCTGTGTGAGGAGTAAATTTCTGTTGTTTTAAACCATGCAGTCAATGGTGATTTCCTACAGCATTATGAAATTTGTGCCTCAGCACTGAGAGACTAGAGGTGTAGTTTTTGCGGTATAAATTGATTATAACACTTACAGGAGCTTCCATTTGAAAAGAAAAGTAGAAACCTGTTTCAAGGGAAACTTCAGACCCGTGTCACTTAATGTTAGCACTGATGCAAAGCAAAGGAATGAATCAGAATTATTTAAATTCCATTCCCTCTCTGCCTGAAGAGAGTTGTATGGAAGAAACCATGGGCATGGATTAGGATTAAGCTACTGGATATTTCCTTTATTTATTTATTCATTCATGTATTTATTTATTTAGTGAGTACAGTTTTTTAAAGAGACCTTTAAAATGTTTATCAGCAAATCCTTGCTAAAGAAACAACCAGCTCTTAGTAAACCAAGGATTCTTGAGGAAATCAGGAAAAGTAAACAAAAATGGAAATGCAATGTACAACTCGAAGGGTATATTCCCAGTGGTGCTCAGGAACCGGAACAGGGCGGAGGCCAGCCCAGCTGAGCTCCGCTTCTCAGCCAGCTCTGCCAGGGAGTCTCTGAGTCAAATTCTTCCATGGCCACTTCCTCTGGTACAGTGGAAGACATTATAGAGACTTCAAACTTCTAAAACAGCCTAAAAAGAAAGTCACACCCAGGCCTAAAGGGAAGTGAATGAACTTGGAAACTAGGAAAATTATCTCCAGGTAGAAGCTCTTCATAGAGCTTTGTTCTCTTGAATCTTATCTTTGCAAAAGATATGCAGATGAAATGAACAGGCAGGATCTTGGATAGCAAAATACCGCTTTTCCCAATTAAATCAACTTATTTGAGCATTACTGGGTTTTGTTTTTTGTTTGTTTGTTTGTTGTTGTTTGCAGTTTTTTGCCTAGAAAACAATGCATATCCTCATAGATACACAAGTAGACTTAAAAGAAGTTACTTCTGCTACTGTCAGTACTAAAAGCCGAATGATATCCAATGTGGAACTATCCTTTGTTGAATTATTCTCTGAGACAAACAATTAGGAAATGTTCTGTATTTGCAATGGTTATTATCTACCAGCTCAAATCCATCCCTCACCCTTCTCAGCACCCAGGGCTGACTGCCTCCATTGATTGTGCATCATTCTGGCTTTCTGGTCCTCTGGCTTCCTATTGAGCTTCTGTTGGAGGCACTGGCAGAAGATCAAATAGAAAGAGAAGGAAGCTGGGATAGCGAAGGAAGTTGGGAACTGGGAAGGAAGTTGGGAATTCAACAAGGAAGTTGAGGCTGCACTTATGGAGCACCCTCATGTAACTATTGGGCTGACAGTGACAGGTAGGTTGGGTCCTCTCATAGAGCAATGACCTGTCTCCAGCCTCTGAGACTTAACCTCCTTCCCTGCCCCATCAGGCTCTGGGCTAGGTTAGGGGTAGACATAGTCTTGTTATATCCCTGATGCTTGACATTTCTTTATTCTCTTCACTCTGCCCAAGCACCTCTAGGAGAAAGCACCTTAATCAAATGGCCTTGAGTTAAATCCTTGGAATTGCCAGTGACTTCCAGCCAGGATCCTTACTCAGAAAGTAATAATGCCAACCTCTCTAAGTTACTTTTAAATGTATCCATGTGCTTCATATGAGCAATAATCGCTCATAAAATGACTTCACCTTACCTACCTTCTCTGCATCCTTCTTTACCTGTTAAAAATTCTGCCTATTTTCAGGCCAAATATTTCAACAGTCATCTTGAACTATGGACAAATTATCTTGCATCCTGGTTTCTCTGAAGTGTTTTTTTAAGGCAATGATTTTGGACATTATTTATTAATTTTAATCATTTTGCTTTATTTTCATCTATATTCAGATCATACCCTCTTTCTTTGGCTAAATACTCCTTAAGAGCAAAAACAGAATGGACTAATTTTTGCATTTTCCCAACTTATAACTAGTCCAATATACAGATAAATGTGTATGCTGTAAGTTAGAACCTATTACGTGTTGTCAATGATCTTTCATCAAAGCAAGAACATTTTCATAACCACATATAGTAGGCAATACATATTGTATCTATGTATTATACATTACTTAATTGGACCCTTTTTCTTATAAATATAATGTGTGTTTGTCTATGGCCCTGTGGTTTTCCAAACACTTTATTACACATTCTTCAGTGTCTCTGCTCAACCAGGAAGATTTCATTTTCCTTGTTCCCTTTTCCCTTTAAGGAGACCCCAGGTTGCTCGTAAGAACCATAGTTGGGTCCTGATTTGTCTGCTGTCTGGCTCTCCCTGGCTCTGATACCTCAGAGGCCAGCCCTGCCTGTCTGTGTCTACAGCCTTCTGGCAAGCATTGCTGCCGCTTCCTCCAGCACTGAGTTCTCATACAACCCCAAGCAAGTTTCTACCTTCTCTGAGACTCAGTTTCTTCCCAAGAACTTAGGAATGAATTAGCTATCTTCTGGCTTGATTATCAATAACCACTCACTGAGGACTAGCCATTGGGCTGGGCACAGGAGAAGAGCAACTCTGGAGTAGCCCTACCTCCCCAAAGGGCTTGCAGTTTCATGGAGGAGGAGGTCAAATAGAAGGGCAACCATGGTCATGAGTATATGCAAGATAGTGAGTATCAGTGCATCAGAGTGCAGCCTGGAAATCCTCAGGAAGCTGTCTAACCCTAGTCAGGTCACTTGGTAGTGAGAGGCAACTCACAACTTCCGCAGAGGAAGGGTGGCTTTCCAAGCGCCAAATTCTAAGTTGGAGTTAGACAGATAAAGAAATCTTTATATTCAGTTGATTTTTCAGAACTATGGGGATAATATTAGTCACAACTGCAGTAGCAGAGAGATGCTTTTCAGTTTACAATAGCAATAGCATAGAAATGCCTTCCACAACAGAAATTAACACAAATTTATTTGAATTCTATTTTTATGTAAAGAGAAATGATCTGCTTTGGTGAATGTGACTATGAAACTTAATTCAGCTTCAAAATTAAATTATCCTTTGCTGGAGAATCACACAGAGTAGCAAGATGTAGAAAAAGATGAATTTAAATTAAAATGGTACTTAAAACTTCAGTACATCATTGCTATCTTACTATTACATTTATCTCAAGTTTAAACCACCACAATTTCCTCCTCCTGGGGGAGAACGTCTTGCACAGCCTTTGCTAGCAACTCAGCTGTCTCAGGGTATTAAGTAGGGATCCCAGTTCCTCAGTTCCCTCACTTGATTAAGAAAGATGATTACACAACCTGACAGAAAGAATTTTTAATGAATTTAGCTATTTTAATTATATGAATATCCAACTTAAAAATTTTTCTAACATTGTTAAATATATATTTGAATATGTATTACATGCTGAAAGTTTATCTGTATGCCTTTTAATTAGAATGTGTTTTTTTCTTTAAAAGTAATATTTAATAGTGCTTTGATTCTCAGACTAATCTTCAAACATGTATTACACTATAGCATATGGCAACCCTCTGCAACACCTCCTGGGGAAAACATGAACAATTCTAATTCAAAGTCTCAATTCGGATGAAGCGAATGAGGTTAGGGCCTCTGAGGCAAAGATTGTAAATAGGGTGCTGGAGACAGAATTAAGTGGGATCTCTGGGGCTCCTGTACTATAACAAGGAAAGAGCTGGAGCTTTCAAGTCAAACTTTGCTCAAGATCTTAGATCCATCATGCACTGATTTTTTTTGGTTACTTTCTCTTCTACTTAATTGCTAGCTCTACCTGATACACTCACTATATCAAACTTTATGGCATTGTTGGCCTCATTGGCTCCTGCTGGGACATTTTGAGAAATTTTTTTTGGAGTGTTGGCTTGGTCACGAACTTCCTTAGGTTCTCTTTATCATGGAAATATTTAATTTTTCATCAATTCTGAAAGACACCTTTGCAGGATATAACAGTCTAGGTTGGAAGTTGTTTGCTCTTGGAGCATGAAACACTTCATTCCAAACTCTCCTTGCCTTTAAGGTTTGGTTGGGAAGTCTGTTGTAATTATGATGGGTTTTCCTTTATAAGTAACTCAGTATTTTTCTCTAGTAGCCTTTAAGATTCTGTTCTTCTTTTGGATTGCTGTTTTTTTAACTATTATGTGGTGTGCAGTAGTTTTGTTCTAGTATCGTGGCTATTTGGGGTTCTGTACACCTCACTTATCTGCATGTTAAATTCAATTATCTGTATGTTAAGATAAAGGCCAGCACCCTTCAGTCTGGAAAGTTTTCTGTAATTACTTCCTTAAACAAGTTTTTATGCCCTTTGTGCTGTGTTCTATTTTTTTCATTAATTCTATCATCCAATAATTCTGTAGTTATCCCATCCTTAACCTGAAAAAAGGGAATGACAGAGGGGCACAGTGAAGTTTAAGTAAAATAGCTTATGCAGTGCAGCTCCATCCTGCTGAGCACAAGTTGGGCACTCATAAACTCATGTTTCCCTTTCATTCCTCTCTTAGCATTCTATGCCTGTTATCTGTCTTGGCCTACAGAAAAGACAACCTTTATTGTAGGGTTGAAAAAGAGACAAAGGAAGTGTGTCTGTCTGCATGTTGTGTACATATATCTGTATGCATGTATTTATATATGTGTGAGTACAAATAATAAATGTATGGCCTAGGGAACAGTAAATACTCAATAAATATTAGTGTGTTCATTATTCCTTCGTCTCCAAGTACCATACAGCCAAGCCTGCTTCCTTTTCCACTGATGCAGCCCATAAATTCCAGCTCCCAATTTTGCCTCAGTACACTGCAGTGTGAATCACAGTATTTCTCCTAAAAATCACAAAGCCATTGCTTTCATGGCTGTGGAGAGGAGCAGTAGACAAAGGCTTTAAAGCATTTCCACAGTGATACCCCGGGTGCAAGAATGTGAAGGAAAAAAACCCTTTCCATATATGCACTGAAAAAATGTGGCTTCAGTTTAGTGACATCAATGAACCACACCAGGAGTCCTCGCCCTGCCAAAGAAGCAGTGTTCCTAAAGAGGATACCAGTCATGCTGGCCAGATGTTTCCCATGCCCTTGAGCATTAGGGAAATAAGTGTTCAAGGAGGCAAACCGTATAGGAATTGATTTATATGAGACACACATGAATAACTTCCGAGAAGTACCAAATAACTGGGAAGAGACTTTATTGCAAAGGAAGGAGGGAGTACTATGACCTCCATGGGGATGCAGGCCAGAACATTTTGAAATCTTTTTGATGGGATTTCTTTTACATCCATAGATTTGAGTCTCAGAAACAGTCAGACAGAATGGAGCATCCAAGGACAAAGGCCAGCATCCCCAAGACTGGTATGAATGCAGCAATACTCACAGTAACCAGACAGAACTAATTTTCAACAGAATAAATTATTACAATGGAACCTGTGCAGATAATATGATAAGTAAATGCTGCGCCACCAATATCAATAAGTGTGACTTTTTAAAACAAGTGTACACTGAACCATTACTCTTCACCGCCATGCAAAGATGATGAATAATGATGGCTTACTAGCACTTGTCAAGATCTTAGATGGAAGACACTGTATAAATATCAATCATAGTCAGATGAAAGTTTATTATTTTCCATTCTGTGTGGGCCCTTTATGTGGACTATAATGAAGTGCTGATCTTTAATCTTCACACAATCAATACCCACTTCATATAATCAATACCTACTTGGTTCAATGTGCATAGTAATTATGCTCTAGTTAGCTTATGCCAGTTGTTCCAAGAATACAACATACAGGGACTTTTCTCATCCAAAAGTTATCTTTTTGATGTCTACTTATAAATGCTCACAGGTGCTAGTTAATATGTAAGTAGCTTCACATTAGATAATATAAAACAATGTTGTGAATGTCTGAGGTAAAGAATAGCTGTCACTTTTTTCTCATTCAAACTATAACACTGTCTTTGTCCCTTTTTGTGCAGTAATAGCATAATACTTGAGTGTGTGTAATTTATAAAGAGCAGGCAATTACTCCTTAAAGATCTGGAGGTTGAGAAGGTTCAAGACCAAGGGGTCCCCACTGGTAACGCTGTATCACCCAGGGCAGAAAGAGGACAGATTAAAAAGCAGGTGAGAGATCTACCACCTTGAAACTTAGCTTGGGAGATCACCTTGGGGTAATCTCAGCTGCTGTTCTAGTTTGGGGTAGGCTGGAATGGGACATGGTCCAGGAAAATGGAGCATTATCAACTTGCAGAAAGGGTTCTATGGAACTGAGTTCTAGGAGCAATGTATTGCATAGAAATACAGAGCTATGTGACTTATAGGCTGACAAATACTGATGAAATATTAAACAACAGTGTTTCATGGAGTAAGTCAGCCCAGAAGTTTTGAGTATACAGAGCCCTGGGTTCAAGTTAGTAGCTACAACATTGCCTAAATTACTTAAGAAAGTCAATTTCCACTTTCTCTTCTCAAAAAGCATTCATTTGTCCATCCAGTGGCAGTTGTAGGTAGTGACATTTATCTTTTTTTTATTATTGGGTATGAAGCAGGTATGATACAAAGAGTCTTGCACAGTACCTGGCTAGTAAAGGCCCAAGAAATGCCGGTTCTACCTCCCACCCTTCACTCTTACACCTAATGGTTAGATCCAGATCTCTATGCAGATGAAACAAAAGTCCAAAACCTAATGCCCTTGACTGGTATTTACACAGAAAACTTAAATAGTATAATAGCCTCAACAAATTGTTGGTCAGATACAACACCAGAGCTTGGAGAACCAGAGGGAATGTCTGCTGGCCAGACAATGACATCAACCACAATGAGGAACTTGATTACTTAGCCAGCTTTCGGGTATGCACCCACAATGCAGAAGCTTTCTATTGCTGATCAAAGATGGCCTGATATTTGGAGACTCATTTTCAACTGGTAGGACTAACACCTCTTTGTCTTACTCAGATAATGGATCATTGCAGCTCCACAAGGCAGAATGTCTGCAGGGACAACTACAGACAAAAATCAATTCTTAGTCACACAGCAAACATACATATGAACTTCCCAAATGCTCAGAAAAGAGTGAAATGGAATTCCAGAACTCTCTGTCATAGAGTGTTGAGCAATAATTTCCATGTGGAATATTTAAGATTAAATGTCACCTACTTTTAAAAATTACCAATAATTAAAATGCCTCTATGTGGCTGCTAGTGAGAATTTTAATAGCACTGCCTCCAGATGGAAAAATGAATGCATGCATTATTGAATGGGTGACTAAATGCTTAGCAGTCTAAATGCTTACCAGTCTTTACCATATGTTAAATTCTGCATTAGATTTTTATGTTATTATTTAGTTCGTTACAACAATAGGTAAACAAAGGTAACACAATGAGTTATCATCATCAAGCACATTTGTATATACTTAGGTAAACTGTAAGGTTATATTAGTGATCCACAAAAGAATAATTAAACTTAATTAAATTACCCTACATGGTCATATATATGGCCCATAATACAGTTAAAGAGATGGAAGCAAAAAATGCTATTAGCAAAAAATTATGCTAATTTATTCACCATATACATTGATTTGATCATGATAAACAATTTGGTTAACATGAAAATTCTAGTGCTATTACACATTGTTTAGCTAAAGGAAAGGTTAACAAAAATTCACTTCCATAGCCAAATTCTAGCCTCTGTCAAACTATATCATGTACCTGTACATTTTCTCAAATGATAAACCAGGCCAGCAGAACTAAGCCACAGCAACAATTTAATTTTAGCAACTCTGTGCAATAGCCATTACAACCCAGAATGTCACAGCCAAGGTCACTAAGCCACTGCCTAACAGCTATGCTGTCAGAAACACTGCAAATCATTTGCAAGTATTAAAACCTGGAGTACAGTTTGGGGTCCAGTAACAAGGACACCAATATAGTCTGAGAACTTTCTAAAACTCTCCTTCCTGAAGATAGAACCATTCATTCACTCAGTATTTCTGGCTTGCTTACTATGTGCCAGATACAATGCTAGGCTTAGGGCCTGGGGAAACAGTTATATAAGAAACAGGCACAGCCTTCCTAGAACATACAGACATTCTTAGACCTAAGCATAGATGTCAGGGCATAGATCTATGGAAGTAATGTACTTAGAATAAAAGGCAGGTACATTAATAGGTGAATATGCTCTTTGGAGAACGCATCATGAGTTAAACAATTACACTTGTGAGAATGATTCACTATAACTGAAAAACTCTACCATAATTAATCTCAGGGTACCAAATCCAGGGTGGAAATCAAGGATCTATGTAAATCAATGCTCAGTAAGTTCAACACAGCCTTGAGGAACCATCAGGAATCTCTGTAAGCCCCAGCAGAGGGTGGCTTCTGACCCTGAAGCCACTGCACACTCAGCTCCAAGATTAGTCCATATGGCATTGATAAATTATTAAATCTGTTCATTACACATGAAACCTGGAGTAAAAGGCCCTCATTTATAGACACAAAAACCTTTAGGCAAGAACACAGATGAATTCAAGGTCAGGTGCCAGTTTCAAGACATCATGTGTCTTTGTACTTTTCCATGTATAATTTCAAATTAATTACAGTGAGATGTGCCTTAAAATGTTGGTAAGATTCAGAACCCTTACACAAAGAGCATCCATAAGATACTAATCATTCAAAAATTATTTGCTGATTTTCTCTTCTACACCAGAGGCAGTGCCCAGCATGGATGCTGTTAGAGGAAAACTGGAGACCCCAGTAATGGTAGTGAGACTAGTTAAGGGGGAAGTTAAGAAAATAGGACTGAAAAACCAGTGCTGCCACTCCCTAGGGCGTGGCAGCAAGTTAATTAGCCCCTGAGCATCCATTTCTGTACAAATGGAGATAATCACACACACCCTCCACCACCACCATGGTCATGGTGAGTAATAAAGGACAGAACCACGTAGACGATGTCAGTTAGCCTGACGGGACTGCAGCAGTTTGAAACTGGGGGGCATTTATGTTCCCTAGGCTTCTCTAACTGCAAACTGGAGGAGATACAAATCTATGTAAGAATTCAATGGGTAAATGACAATACAGGACTGAGAACAGTTTCTTGTGCGTAGTAAGGACTCACAATAAGTTAGCTCTTCCCACAGCCTCATTCCCAAGGCTACAAGAAGGAGCAGTGAGGGTGCGCCGAAGATTTTGAAGGAAGATTAGGACTTTACCAGCAAGGGTGGGGCAGGTGCAAATGGAGAGAAGGGGAGAAAACAAGAAGCGTCACAGCTGTAGGCCGATAGCTCTAGACCCCAAGATGATGTCCTTGATTTCTCATGTCTCGGCCATCCACTACCTCTGCCCCACAGCTCCCCAGCTAACCACCATTGTAGCATTTTCTCACCAGCCTCAGTCACAACCAGAGACAAGGGAACAAATTACGTTCTCACAGAGCAGTGCCCAAGGCAGCTGCTGGACACACACACATAGACTAGTGAGACGCTGCACACCCAACCCCTTCTCGCAGCCTCGCTCCAGGCCCCAGCCTCCAGCCTCATCCCGGCATGTCTGGCACCCTGGAGCCGGAGTCCTTTTCTGAGGTTTCTTTGCTCCAGCTCCAATATCCCCAGCACCCAGTTCCTGTATCTCTACCTGTTTTATACTTCAGATGATGTGTTTTCTCAAACTCTCTGTTTTCCTACGGAAGTATAGTAAATATCACTCCACATAATGAGGTAGAGAATGATTTTTTCTTTCTTTCTCTGTGTATGAGAGAGAAACAGACAGGAAAAATATATTAAGTGAAAAGTACAGAACTGTAAATAATATGATGACACCTACATACATTATGGTATGTAAATAACAATTTTTGGAGAACAGAAAAGGTTCATAGTGGTTTTTCTTTGAAGAGAACTGCAGTGAAAAGAAGCTTCTTATTTAACGCACTTTTATATGTCTTAATTTCATGTCATGTATATATATTACTTTCATTTTTTATTAGTGTGCGTTTACAATACATAATAAACACATTCATTGTGGGGACGTGGTATGTATACATATCACATCTTGAACTTTTTTACTTCTCCTTCTCCCTCCCTCCCATCTTTCCCCATTCCCAAACCCCTTCCCATCTCCTTCCCATCACCTTGTCAAAAATTGATCATAATGCCTAAACAAAAGTATATACTACAGGTACACATTATATTGTCGGTAAGTGGCACGTGCTTAGTGACACTACTATTATAATCTGTGTGCTCCCTGTGTGTGAAGAGTATTTACATGCATCTGAACTCCCTGTTGAGGCTGTGCACTCCCCGAGCACAACTCCTGCGAGATAACCTTTGCATATGCATCCACAGAGATCATGATGGCAAACTGACCAAACTAACACCCACAGAAATAAATGCATGGCCTGCCGATGACCCCATTGGTGAGGGTGCAAATGCATCCTTTATCTCTATTTTGCTAATGAAAAAACAGGCCAAGTAGTATCATACAGTTGACTAGAAGTCAGCATGTTGGGAGAAGAACTCAAACAAAATCCAGCTCCTCGGTGCTGTAAGACTGAACTCCCCATCAGCAGCAGCCCCCACATTAAAACATGACTCTGACTCAATGCTGGAGAATGATACTGAGAACTCAGTGAGAACTGCTGCAGGGACTACTAAGGAGTGAATTTTCTAAAACAGACTAACAAACACCATTTCATTACAGAAGTATGCGAGTTTCTCCCCTCATCGTGCAGAGGTCACCGAGAGGTAAACACACATGTGCATGGATTACAGATAGAAAGAAAATAACTAAAAGGGAAAGGAAAATACCCCTCATATCCCCGGAGCCCTCACAGGAGAGTCCCGCTCACCAGCATGCAGACAGGAGGCACAGTTGTGCTGAGCAGCTGTGGCTGACAATCACCTACGTTAGTAGAGGCCCCACGACAACCTTGAATTCCAAATTCCTGATCTTATGCGGGCCTTAGTTTTCTCATTTGTAAAAGGGGAATAATCTAGGTACCTACCCCACAGGACTCATTTCAAGGATTATAGCAAATTATAGGTAAAAGTAATTAGAATAGTGACTGACATAAAAAGCATTCAATAAATATTAGATAAATATTTGTTGTTTTTAATAATAATACCAGAGATAAAAAGCTAGAGTATAAGACCATTGACAGAGAGACAGCCACACACACACACACACACACACACACACACACACACATAAAGTCCCATGCTAAGAGTTATTTGCTACCTCTAAATGATCATTTGCACAGACTCATTCTTACATCTAATAATCTGAGCAACTTTGTTGAAGATAACAATATGTAATATACCAACCATTGTTAACTATCGTCTTGTTTTGAAATACTATATCATTTTTATTGTTTTTGTGTTGCTTTGTTTTTGTCTTGGTTGTTGTCATTTTGTTTTCTTTTCTCTTTAATATAAAAAAAAATTTAAGAAGCAAGTGTAGCCACTGGACTCAATTTTCTATTTGAAAGACTGGTGGGAGACAGACATATACAGAACTGACAAAATAAACTCTAACCCACTTCCAGGCACTGTGGTAAAAGTTTGTGAACAGGGTGGCTATGTTGATATCTCTGCCATGTCGACTCTGAGTTCCAACAATGCCTGAACAACAAACCTTATTCCATTTCTATATAGGGGCTGGGGATATAGCTCAGTGGAATAAGCGCCTGCCTAGCAAGCGCAGGGTCCTGAGTTCAATCCCCAGTACCGCAAAAAAAAAAAAAAAAAAAAAAAAAAAAATCCATTTCTATATAGTGTGATCACATTTGTCCTCAGATGCAATTGTGTGGTTTGAGATAAAGCACACTACAGTACAATGTTTATTGCCTTTAAATCTAAGTCTAATTCATCATGGATGCCAAACTCATTCCTTGCCTAAAGCAAGTAATATTTCTTCCGGATAAAGTAGGTACAAACTTTGAGAATCAATAACATCAGTTACATTGCATGGTTCATCCATGGTAACATAGCTAGGGCTGGAGCCATCTTGGTAGTTATTCAACCCAGCCCTATTTACAAAGCATCGACCATGCCAATGAAGTCAGTAAAACAATCAGAAGCTATTCATTCATGTTCTAGTAACTATTTATTGAGTGTCTACTATATGCCACATACAAGTGCTGTGACTTCACAGGAAACAACATGGAAAAGTTTACTTTATTAGAGTTTATAGACTTTAGTGAGACATTAATAAGAATGGATAATTTTTTAAGCTAATTTCAGATAATAATGTGATGCTAGGACGAATCAGAAAAACTTTTCTGATGAAGAACACATGGAAGCACATCCATACAAAGACTGCCCTTTGCATAGACTTGAATTTAGCTGTTCTGTTTATACTTGTGTGGAGTTTTTTGGCTGGACCACATCGGCTAGTGTATCAGAAAGTCACAGTGGGGACAGATCACGAGAACTTGAACTCAACTCCATCCACCCAAATCCCTAGATCTCAAGATCCCTACAAAAAAAGATCTTGTCTAATACTTGAAAGTACTTTGGATATTTAGGGTAAGCCACAGTTATTGCCAGTGAACAAAAAAATGGACCTGAAGACCCCTCAAAACAAAAAGAAATAATATCCCAAAACAGATGGCTATTCTTTATGACTCTCATTATCTTTTTCAAGAAAATATGCCTTCTCTATACATTACCTGAAGCAGACTAGCATCAAAAGCCCTGGAGAAGACAGCCCTGAGTCTGAAGATGCAGTGTGCTGTGCCCAGGTCAGCAGGGGGCCGTTCTCCTTTTTCTGCCTCATCTAAATCCAACATGCTTTCAGTTTCTCAAATTTACCAATTAACTAATTAGCTCTATATTTCTTATCTTCAGATGGGTATTCTACCACATGCCATAGAAAAAGTACCAGGACATACAATAGGTGACTTCATACTAAATTATTAAGAAGAGAACATCTCTCTCATGAAATTCTGAAAATGACTTGTAGGGAATTTTAAACCGGTGGTAAAAGAAATACGAGGTCTCTTTTGATCCCCACCAGTCCATATATATTTGACATGTGTCATTTTCTTGCATGGTGCCAACTCAACTGGAGGATGAAAATATGAAAGTATTGCTTCCCTGGCCTCAAAGTGCATATCCTGTGATCTATCTTACCCGCCAGTGTTTTACAGACGTCTGTTGTTTTAAAGCTTACAGAGCACGTGTGAGACATGGGACTTCAGCCCCACAGACTTAGCCCAGATTTATCGAAGTCCTTGGCTCATGACCTGTCACCGTTGCTCCAGACATAGTCCTCTTTTATCAAGTGCCCACAAATTCTCTCCTCCCATCGATTCATCTTCACAGCCAAACAAGGGAGCTGAGCGTCTGAAAAGTTAGACACGCTTTACAATTAGTGAACATCCAAGCCTGATCTGCATTCTTCCCACCCCCTTGTATGAGTCACTTTTTGTTTTTGGAACACAGTACCCAAGACCCATCATTTAAAGGAGGAAAGGTTTATTTTACCTTATACATTCAGCGGGTTGAGTCCATAGTCAGCTGGTTCCCAAACAAAAACAAAACAACACAAATAAGCAAACAGAAAAACTAAAAAAAATTTAAGAAAGCAAACATGGCAGAAGGGTGTGATGGAGCCAACCCACTTAGCTCATGGTGGCTTAGAAGCAGTGCACAGGAACAGTGCCAGACATGGACCTCAAAGTCACAGCTTCATGACCCACCAAGCCACGCCCACAAGTGTGCTTTACTAAGTTGCTAGGCAGCTGTGAATCAAGTTGGCAATCCAGCTTAACTACCACACCCCTCATCCGCTTCTTCGTGTAACAGTAAAAGAAAGGGTTCCTCCAATCACACAAAGAGCCACACTGATGACTGCTGCTGTGTTTGAGGGTGTAATTTAGGACACTTAGCACTAAACATAAAGCCAGAGTTTAGGGGATTAACAATTGCAGCATTTTCAAATGTGGTCATTCTAAAGAGATTTTATACAAATCCAGCACCTGCATTTGATACCATTTCCCCCCACAAACTGGTATCTACAGACACAAAAATATTTAAGCTAAACTGAAGTCAGATTCTTTTTACTACAACTGGAAGCAGCTTAAAGTATCAATGAAAAATAGTTTCAAAAATCAGTTCTTTAACATGCCATTACTTCCTTTCTAAAGTGACAGTTTTTGGGTTTTCTAATTGCTACACACAATGTGGCATGTTCTCTTTGCAGATCAATAATTGGTCTATTACACTTTTCTTGTTCCCACTGGTTGTGACTGAAGCCAGCTTGGTTATAACAGAAGACAGGCCGGTCTTTAATTTATTTAATCTGCAAATAATATCAATTAAAAGTGACTGAATTTTTGCAGATATCTAATTTCTATTTCTCTGTCTGAAATGATTCCCCTATTATTTTCCTGGCATGTTAATTTGGTGAAGCCATTTCACTGTATGCAAGCAAGCTCTCTAGAAGAATTAATGTTCTCTGCATTGGCTGACCAACTGGGAAAAGTTGTTTTATTCATCATAAAATACAAAATTTTCCTTCACTCTATACATTTCAAGAGGGTGGGATATTAGAGTACAAGAAAAGAAATGCTCCTATCATGTGAATGTTTACAAGGAAAATAAACCTGACTTCCATCTCAGATTCTTCTGATACCACCAGCAAGGTGGGTGGAGGCCTTGTATACAGGAGGGTTCCCTTGCCAGGGTCATCACTGACAGGTGGTACTGGTAGTAGATGAATTGGTGTCATTTTCCTTAGAAAGATAAAAGCATAAAAGCTCAATGTTAAAATATATGCACTGTACTCATAGGCATGGCAGGAAATGAAAGTCTATAAACGGATAAGTTGACTATGGAAAAGAAACATGATTGATGTCACCAGTAAGGTGAAGTTATGCTAATTAAGATGAAAAAGAGAGAGAAACTATTGCCCATGAAGCCACCAAGGACAGTCAGAAAAATAGAGAGTCATGATACAAAGTGCTCGACCTATGGAGTCTGCTAGAGCAGGTCTAAATTCTAGCTCTGCCGCCCTCTGGCTACAATGCCCTGTAGCAAGACAAAAATACCAAAAGCCCAGTGTCTATTACATCAACATCTGAGAGCGTGTGGTCTCCCTTTCTCCTCTCCCTAGTTACTTTTTTACGCGGGTTCTTGGTGCAGTGGAGGCCCCACTATTACCAAGATTTATCTTATCTTTCATCATGTTCATGTGCATGCACCATACAATCCTATAGATGATCTATTTTTCATTAAATCAGTCTAACTGACCCTATTAAGATCCAGAGAAGACTTAAAAATACACTGACCTGACTGTGTCAAAGCAATTGTATGATGCTTTCTGTTCAATACTGCTCTCTGCTCACAAGGCATATGTCAAGCTCTACCTCACAAATATCTCATTAACTCTCTCTCCCCAGAGAGTCACCTCAGAACATCTACCAGACGAACCTCCTGGTTCTACTTTGTATTCAATAAAGCCTGGAATTACTCAACTGAGTTTTAGAATATTGTAAATCAGATCAGTCTTCCTATTAATTCTCTTGGCTGGGATGAGAAAATTTAGTTTGCTATGTCTGCCATAAGAAAGTACCAAAAGCTTGGTGACCTAACAGAAACTTATTATCTCTCAGTTCTGAATATTTTATGTCTGAAATCATGGTGTTGACAGGGTCAATCCTTCCACAGGCTGTGAAGGAAGGATCTGTTCCAGGCCTTACTCTTTGGTTCAAAGGCAGTTGTTCACCTACGTCTTCATATCAGTCTCTGGATATGCCTGGGTCATACCAGTCATGCCTGGTTATAAGAGCATCAATCATCCTAACGACCTCATTTTAACTTCATTACTGCTATACAGACACTATTTCCAAAAAGTTATTTTCTGAGATACGAGAAGTAGGACTTCAGTATCTTTTTTAGGTGGGCACAATGCAGCCCAGAATAGATGCCAAAAGCACAATCCATAAAAAACACAAATTGATGAATTGGACTTCATCAAAGTTATAAATTTTTTCTCCTCAAAAGGCAGCATTAAGAAAATAAAAAGTAGAGTTGGGGATGCAGCTCAGTGGTAGAGCTCTTGCTGAGCATGGATAAGGCCCTGGGTTTAATTTCCAACACTACAAAAAGTAAAAATAAAATAAAAAGCAATCTCAAGCTACAAGAAAACATTTTCAAATCATATGCCTGATAAAGGACTTGTATCTTATATATACAAAGACTCAAAGTTGAATAATAAATTTACAATTTTAAATAAGCAAAGGATTTGAACAGATATTATACCAAAGAAGTTGTATGAGTGGCAAATAATCACATGGAAGCTGCTCAACAGATACTACAAAACTTCAAATTAAAGTCGCAATGAGATGCCACTATTCGCTTCTTAGAACGGCTAGAATTAAAAAGACTGACAATGCCAAGAACTGACAAGGATACGGAACAACTACAGCTCTCATACCCTGCTGGCAGGAACAGTAAATGGATTAATTTTGGAGAAACGTTTACTCACTCCATTTTTACATATTTATTCTAGAAAAATGAAAGCTTACATCCATACAAAGATTTGCATATGGGTTTTCTTTGCAGCTTTATTTATGATTGCCCTAAACTGAAAAACCCAAATGCCCCCCCAGTAGTGAATGAATTAAAATACTGTGCCATATAGTTGTGTAATGGAATAGTACTCTACAATGGAAAGAGAGAACCACTGCTATGTGTAAGAACATGGGTGACTTCTTAATAAGTTACAGTATACTAACAGAAAGAGGCCCACTAAAAGAGAGCACATACTACATGAGCACATAGGTAAAGCTCTAGAAAATGAAAAGTAATCTATGGTGCTAGAAAGCAGATGATTGGTTGTCTGAGCCTATGAGAGCGAGGTGCCTGAGAAAGGGTTCTGAGGAAAGCTTCCGAGGTGACTGCCGTGTTCTTCACCTTGAATACAGAAATGGTCTAGCACATACGTATGTCAAACTTGCACGCTTTGTGAGAACTTTATTTACATAAGCCCAGTAAAACTGATTTTAAAGTCTTTATTTCACATTCAGATAGCCTATGGTTTCAAGTCCCGGCCCTACTTCTTTCTGGCTTTGCTATCTTAGGCATCTTTGACTTTCACATTTGCCAGTTGCAAAATAGTAGTTCATAACATTTATTTCACGTGTTTCTTGTGAGTATCAGCTGATAACTAATTCAGTGCCTGCAATATGGAGATACTTGGTAAATTATAGCTGTGAGTAATAAAACAATGATAAACAGCCACTCAACCTCACTTCCTAACTTCTTATAGAACTAATTTGAAAGCTACAATGTACAGCCCATATTTTTAGAATATAGAGAGCTGACTCCTCTCTACTTTTTCCTTCAGTGCTTCAGACAGCGCCCGTGTAAATGAATTTTGCTAAATTAAAAGCGCAGCAGGAGATAGTCAAAAGGGAGCTCACTGCTAATGTGAAATATTTTCATATGTGAGTTGAGACCTTTCTGCTCTAAAACGCAATGGGATTCATAGTCATAAAATCTCAGCAAAACTGCCCTCTTTTCCACACATACCTGAGCCTGCCTCAACTGTAACTGACAAAATCCCATTTCCAGTTTTTTAAAAATACGCGCACATGCTTACTTGAAAAATTTCATCCTAAGAGTTTCTCTTGTAAATGTGCAGTTGAGTTTAGACCCTCAAGAGGGAAAACAAAGAAAGTGCTAACAAATTGTCCCCTGCCGCCATGCAAGAAGAACGCTGGGGTTGTGCAGAGACCAGAGACTGGCCTGGCGGCAACCGGACCTTATGTGGCGGAAGACTACATTCAGAAAAATGCCGCAGTGCACCACAAAACTACCGAAAGGGCAAGACACAAAAGCATTGTGTTTTGCTGAGACTTTGGAAAATGAAACAAAATAAATTAATAGGCAAAAGGTATTAAATGTCAAGTCAGTAAGAAGATGGCTTGAAAACTAAAAGCTAAGAGATTAAACCTTGGCCAAGAAGAGACTCTTAAAACAAATATAATTTCTGTGTTCAAAATATTTTTGAAATACTTTTTTCTAAAAGAGAGAGAAGTAAGAAATTTTTCAAAATTTCATGTGCATTTAATTTCTCACATAATGGAAGTTTTTTTTTTCAAAACTTTAAGGAAAGATACTTATAGTCAGTTCTGCATAACATTATGTCTTCCTAAAAACAAGTATAGAGACAGTGCAAAAACTATACAAAGTACTTGAGAAAATGTTAAAATAATAAAACACGAAAATACACAGTTGTAGTATAGTATTAGGACCATAAAAAGTAAAAATGCTGTAACAAACAATTGAAGACAACATGCAAAACTAAAAATCATTCCTCTCTTTTTGAAATGGTTGGTATTATAGTTAGTGATTTTTCTTTCAAAAGTTATCTTTAGTACTATTACTATGCTCTTCAGTTAAAATTAAAAGCTTAAAAAAAAAAGCTCTACAGCTGGGCATGGTTGTATATGCCTGTAACTGCAGCTACTTGGGAGTCTGAGGAGAATCACAAGCTCAAAACATCATATTACAGTGATACATGTGTACTGATGCTTACAGCAACATAATTCATAATAGCTAAATCTTGGAAGTGGCCCATATGTCCATAAGCACATAAGTGGGAAAAGAAAATGTGGGATTTATACACAATGGAGTACCACGGTGCCATAAAGAAGGATCCACTTGAGTTATCTGTAAGAAAATGGTGGCACCTTGAGACTATAATGTTGAGAGAAATACGCTAGACACAGAAGCTTCAATAGTGCATTGTTTCTTATATATGAAAAACTGAAAACATAATAAAGAGCAAAATAAAAGATAGATAATAAGAAGTAGGGAGAGAAATCTTTTTGAAATGAGAAGGGATCCAAGGATGAAGGGAGGTGACAGGCAGGGAGGAAAAGAGATACAACAGGAATTGAGATGTGTGAGGTACATGTTCCAACTTCCCATAAGCAAGGTGATCGCTATTTAATGCAAACGTGTTGCAATAAAAGATAAAACCTGGACAAAAAAAAGTTCAAGCCCATCCTGGTCAACTTAGTGAGTCTCTGTTTCCAAAAAGAAAGAGAGAGAAACAAATAAAAAGGGCTGAGGATGTAGCCCAGAGACCCCTGGGTTCAATTCCTAGAGCCACCAAAAACAAAAACAAAACTATACAGTCAATAAAGCAACAACAAAAACTTCTGGTACAACCTGACTCAAAATATCACTGCATTACAGTGATAATCATTAAAATGATTAAAATTTGATATTTTACATGGTTGTTATGTTAGCAAATATAAACTAATAAAAAAAACTTTAAAAAAAGGAAAATAGTTTGACTCAAACAAAATCCCACTTACACTTCTGAGAAAATGACACCATTTTACTACCCATAAATATGGTTTACTTAAGAACAAACACCGTCACAAAATTTTAATTATAATTGTCTTTAAAAAATAAAGTCCTTTAACTCTGAGATTGCAAAGAACCCATTTATTCCTATCCCATACTTTCCAAAGTCATTGACAGAGACAAGCATTCCAGCTCTGCATAGAAATCTCAGTTATAGTGTAGCACGTTGTTGAATCCCTAGTTTTCTAAGTGCATATATTTAAAACATTCAAGGCAAATAGGCCTTGCTATGCAAATGACAAAAAGTAGGGTATCAAATGTTCACTTGACATTAGTTGTGGCCTCCTAGTTTGCAGCCAATTATAAAAGTGATAATGCTTAGATAATGGTTTGCAATATGTACACGTTCAGCTCTGTAAGTGCAGGACTTCACCATACGTAAAACCAATAAAGTTATCTGACACCTCTCCTTTTCTGAATAATAGCACAGTCTCACACATGGGTTTCAACCTGGAAAGGTTTCATCTAGAAATATTTCTTAGCTCTCTCATGTTACTTAACCTCACTAAGCCTTAGTTTCTTTCTATGGAAAACAGACATAAGACCAGTATCTTGCAAAAGGCAGTACTTAGTCTTTAACTAACAGCAGACAGGTTTCCAGTTCACTGTCTAAACCCTTTGATAGAGAGTAAAATGACAGGGAGCCAGAGTCCAAATTAGATATATATTCCACATGCATAGGAATACCAGATTAAAAAGGAAAGAAAAACCTAATTTCTGAATGGTCTTAATCACAAATCAAATTGGAGGCCTTGGAGTGGAGGTGACATTGGATAGCCTGTAACCTTTCTAACCCCCCTTGCCATGAATGTCCACGTGACCTCACACATGTTAAGCTGCTTGGACTACAAGATATCACTGTCTCAATGCTAGACGTAACCCTAAGTGAACAAAAACCACGTGGAAGATGTACTGCTAAAAACCAATTTAGAGAACTGACTAATTTTTTTTCAAATGTGTTTGTATGTCTTTGATTAGGTCATGCTTTGTTTTTAATCATATGGTTTGAGTCAAACTATTTTCCTTTTTTAAAGTTTTTTTATTAGTTTATATTTGCTAACATAACCACATAAAATATGAAATTTTAATTATTTTTATTTTCCCTTCTCTTCCCTGTCCTCTTAGCTCCTCCATCTCAGTTGGCCCCACTAATGACTTTAATGCTAAATAGATAAACTGATGCTTTATATCTCTAGAGGTTAAGGGACTGCAGATAATCAGTGTCCTAAACAAAACTAAGCAGGAGATCTAGGAAAACGCCTATGATTTTTCACATTTCTCCCCACCTCTAGACAAGTATTTTGACCTCTTTAATATTAATATGCCATACATAACAAAAATGACTGAATTTTCATAGGTATATTTTGCAACCTAGAAAATTAAATCTTCCTTATCAGAAAAAAAGAGAAAAAGTTAATAAAGAGAAATGACAAACTAAGGAAAATGCAAAACACAAACCACAAAGACCCAGGACTAATACTTTTAGCATATAAGGAATTCTTGAGTGAAAATATAGGTAAAAATGTGACTAGCAAGCTCACGAAATAAAAATTATAATAATCAGTGATCTGTTCCAAGTTCCAACTTCCCATAAGCAATGCAATCACTATGTAATGCAAACATTTAAAAGCTAAACAAGGCCAGGGATATAGCTCAGTGGCAGAAGCACCTGCCTGGCAAGTGCAAGGTCCTGAGTTAAATTCCCAGTACCACAAAAAAAAAAAAAAGAAGTAAAACCTAAACAATATTAAACCTTGGCCAAGAAGAGACCCTTAGCACAAATATAACTTCTGTGTTAAAATATTTTTGAAATACTTTTTTCTAAAGGAGAGAGAAGTAAAATATTTTTAAAATTTCATATGTATTTAATTTCTCACATAATGGAAGTTATGTACATCTAAAGCAAGGTAGTATTGGAGTTTCCTATTACACATAAAATATTAACGATAAGCAGGAAAACTCCTGGAGAACAGCTTCAAACACATATAAAGAATTATTTGAAATTTTTCATACTTTATTTTCCACTAAAGGAATTTAAATCCTTCGAAAGAGAATAAATCTGAAAGGAAGCCAGAGTCCAAATTAGAAATAGATTTCACACATATAAGTAATTTCTTTATCCAAAGGAAAAAAGTGAAAGTACATACCATATAAAGAAGTGTGTTCAGACATGAAATGTGACCATGAAATATGAACGTTTAAATTGAAAAAGAATTTGTTCTGGTAAAAGATACACTGCTCTTAGTCTCCCTCAAAACACTCCCCCTCGCTTCAAATACCCTGAAGCCCTGCTTTGTGTCTTTACCTGAACTGTGCCGTCTGTCCCAATATCCTCCACTAATCTAAACCTTTTACCTGCCATGGTCATTTTGACTTTGGCAAAGAGCCAGAGGTCTCTTGGTGCCAGGTCCAGTGAATAAGATGGATGAACACATGCTGTAATTTTTCATTTGACAGAAATTGCCATAAACATTTTGAATCACTTTAGGACACTGAGGCAGCCATGAATAAACGCTCACAGGAGCGAATTTCCAGAACACCTTCAAAAAATGGCAAAAACCATGGGATAAGTATACTTGAGGCAAGGAGGCGTGTCCTGAGGGAGATTAATGGCAATGTGTTTTCCTGTAATACTTTTATTTTTGTATTTAAACATTCACTGTATTTTGAGTTCATACCACATAAGCACCATCACTTAGAAACTAAAAAATGAAAACAGTCTAAGTGTTCTTGAATAGTGAATGACTGACTATTCAATAAAGGTGTAGGCATCAATTAGACATTATGCAACTATTAGGATGATGGATTAAATATAGACTTATGAGCAATTATCAATAAAGTAAATGAAAACTTTTTTTAAAAATGTATATACAGTCTAATTCCACAGCTATGACAAAGAAATGAGTTGTTTGACAAGAACAGTTTGAAAGGTTTTAAATGAAACACTTGATAGTAGTTCTCTGGATAAGATTTTGGTTGTTTCAAATTTTTATGTCTTCTGAGAGTAAAACAAAAGAATAGCATGACAGTTAATGATATAGACTCTCGGGTCAACTCACCTGTGTTCCAATCCTACCTCCAATACTTACCAGCTGAGTAACGCCTTCTGTGTCTTTGCTTCTTTCTTGTAAAGTGTCTATCAATCACTTTGACATTTACAAAGATGCCAAGCAATCTCAATGAGAAAATACAGTTGGCTATCCACATCTGTGCTTCAATCTATATAGGTGGCTTCAATCAACCACAGATGGAAAATGCTGTTTTTAAAAAATTCCATCTTCATGGGATGGATGATAGACCTGTAATTCTAGCACTCTAAGAGGCTGGGGAAGGAGAATCACAACAAGTTTAAGTCCAGCATGGGGAATTTAGCACCTTAGTGAAATCCAATCTCAGAAATTAATTTAGCATGTAGCTTTGGGGAAGGCCATGGCTTAAATCCCCAGTACTAGAAAAAAGAACCGATCTGCTCTGAACAATATACATATTTTTTGTTATTATTCCCTAAACTATAGCCTATTACTTATACACCATTGATGTGATTTAACTATTGTAAATAATAGAGAAGTGACTTGAAGTCTAGAAGAGGATATGCACGACTTATATGTGCATACAATGCCATTTAAACAAGGGACTCGAGCATCCATGGATTTTGCTACCTGCTGGGGGTCCTGCAGCAAATCTCCCTCGAATACATACAGAAGGATGACCATAACAATCATTCAAATAAACAGTGCTGGGACAAAAGTATATCCACACACAAAATTAAAAAGCTGGACATCATGCACAAAAATTACCTCAAGATGGAACAGAGACCTAACTCTAAGAATTAAAACTATAAATCTCTTAAAGGAAAACAGAGAAAATCTCTATGACTGGATGGTTTCTTAGATATGATGCTAAAAACATAATTGATATGATCTTGATAAATGGGTATAGACCAAAGCTAAAATCCTTTGAGCATCAAAGGATATCAAGAAAATAAAAGCAACATAGACAGAATAAGGCAACATTATATTTGCAAATCATGTACTTGATAAAGGATTAGTATCTAGAATAAAGAAAGAAGTCTTTTTTTTTTTTTTTTGGCGGTACTGGGGACAGAAAGAAGTCTTAAAATACAACTAAATTTTTAAAAATTTAGAAAAGATCTGAATACATATTTTTGAAAAGAAAAATTTCCAGTCATGATCAATAATCCCACGAAAATATATTCAATATTATTATCTACTTAGGAAATGCAAATCAAACTCCCTGAGCTGGAGTGCACACTGAAGAAGTTAGTCTTCCCTCCTTAGTCCCCAGCCATCCCAGCCCTTTCATGCACTGTCAAAGAGCATTCTAAGGAGACTGAGAAAAGGGTGTGCACCAAAAGCCATTAGGGCACTGCACTATAAAGCGAAAAAGAAAAAAATCGTCTTCCCTAAAATACTCTAATTGGGTCCCTAAAATACTCTAGTTGGGCAGGAAGACAAAAAGAATGCAAATGACATCAGAACTATGTGGCAAGTGACTTAAGTGAGATCTATACTGGAAGCTCTGGGCCAGGAAGAGGAAAGCACATGTCTGCACAGAAAGCATGTACAGGTTCCAGTAGGGAACATTTTCAGAGTCTCAGTTGTAAAGAATGAAGTGAAATCAAAAGAGAAACACAGCTAGGAATGTTTGTGAAACGCAAACTTTCAGGATGGCTATATCTCAGCATACAAATGAAAACATTCTTTTATCTAAAGAAAGTGTGGGATACCTCAAGGATTTAAAGTTAGCATGGTGATAAGGTTTGTGCTATAATCCCTGAACTGGTTTCTAGGTCTCGTTCAGCAGGGTGCCTCTAAAAGGCATAATAGCAATGTCAGTTTATAGTCATTTTGCAATATGCTAATTACTAAGCACTGATAACCAGGGACCAGTTGTCCGAGCCAGTAAGTGATCAGTAGCTGTGAAATTATACACTTGTGCACTTTCAATTTCCAAATCTATTTAAAAATACAGAAATTCTCTGTATTTTTTACTATTTTATTGTGTTTTATTTTGCTTTGTGGACAAAAAGAGATAATTTAGTTTTATAAAAGCTGAATTTATTCTTCTGAAATAGTAAATACATAAAGTGATACAATGGCTTCTGAAATACCAACAAGTAAATTATCTTCTCAAAATGAAGCACTAAGCCATCTCTTACAGACCTGAAATACAGAAATTTGGAGGTACTCTAAGATCAAAAAGCACCAAAAACAGACATTTGTTTTCAGGGAACAATAACACTCACGGTAAAATAGCACTTACACTTGTCTAAAAAGCACCTGAGAGCTTCCAATCCTAGCAATTTATACGGGAACAAACTGTATTCAAACAAGGCCCCAAAGAGTTCAGCCTAAGTCAGATAAATTTCATACCAACTTATATTTATTCTGGAGAGAAAAATCAAAACCTTGCGGATGACATGCAAGTTACATGGCACTTGGTTCCGTCCCAACTGCCAGAAATGCAAAATTTCAAGCCGTGGTTTCTTTTTCTGACAATCATTTCTGGACCCTCCATCTGTTAAACTCTTGCAAGCTTGTGACACAGGTGGGCCGCCATATTGCACAAAAGAAGACACGCAGTAGGGAAAAGCTACACAAAACGGGACCGAGCAGTCAGTATAAATGGATTCTGGAAAAAGCCCCTCGACCCACTCCTCTGTCACTCTAGCTCATTTGCACTGTGATCCAGGCACGGCTACAGTTTCAGCCACAACGAAGCCAGGAGATAAAGGCTGCCCTGCTCCCAAGACAGACAGCCCCACAGTCGCAATCTCAAATACCTTCCTCATGTTATGCTAAAAACAGGATACTTCCCACAGATTTTATTGTGTTGCAGTGAGCTCCTTCAAACTCTACATTTTTCCCCTAAAACCCAGGACACTGAACTTCTAATCACTTGGTTGGACTTCATTCAAAACAAATTACACTCCGTGGAAATTCTCAGCTTTGGGCACATTCTTTTCACAAGAACTTTTAAAGAAGAACTTAAAAAGAACTTTTTAAAGAAGAGGACAAGGCAGAGAAGAGTTGGGAGATGTGCACCATTTATCAAGCGCCTCGGTAGTAGAGCAAGACACACAATTGGATACCACTCAGTAATTGATGAACAAACCAAATACTCCCTGCTTTCACCTGCATTTTAACTATTTTTTATATTTCAGAACTGTATTTTCTGTTGATACATTTTGTGTACCAGAGTTATTTCAATATATAATTTGAATCCCAGTCGTATCTAACCCTGACATTTTCAATTTCTATCATCATATTTTCAGTTTATATCATTGTTGATTTCTATCAATAATGCACACAACACAATAATTTTTCTTAGAATCCTAGACCAAGTGCTGAAATGGGTCCTATTCAGGCTATTTCCATTACAAAAAACTGCATTTGTGAGGTGTGGTAGTGTACATTTTTGAGGTGTAGATCATATTTGCCAGATGTGGCTGAGACAGAAGGATCAAAAGTTTAAATCCAGGCTAGGCCATTTACCAAAACCTGGTTTCAAAATAAAAATAACAAAGAAGGGCTGGGCATGTAGCTCAGTGAAAATAAAAAGAAATGAAAAAAAAAGATAGAAAGAAAAGACTACCTTTACAAGCCCTCGTTTTGGGAAAAACATAGCTTACCTTTTTCTGAAATTTTTGAACAGGAATATTCAATATTGCTTCTTAACAATGTCCTTCATTTCTCCACCTTAACAAATTGAAGATTTCTTTGTTTTTTTAAAATTCCTCATGTTTACCTTAAATATATAATCAAGTGGCTAGTATGTGTTTTAATTCTCTGTACTCAGTCTGTTATAGTATCTGACACATAGTAAATAATCAGCATATAAAAAAATAATCAGCATATATTTAATGAACATCTAGAAAAGAGAGGGAGAAAGAAAGGAAAAGAAGGAGAGAACAACAAACACTAAAACAAACCAATCCTGAATGTAGCACTCAAGAAATTAACAATCGAGTAGAAAAATATGAAATATCTACAAATAATCATAATACAAAATAGAAAATACTAAAAGGGCACAAGTTTGCTATGAGGGAAAAACAGAAGACAGTTACATTAATTCCCAGTTGGGACATATCAGGATCAAGTTAACAGAGACAGTACAATTTGAGGTAGGTGTTGAAAACTGGTAGCTTTTAGGCAAGTGACCATAAAGGAGAAATACAATCTCAAGATGTCATGAATGAGGAAATCATGAAGTGATAGAGAATGCAATTATTTAAGAAAAGAATAAAATGTGGAATGAGGCACCATCAGTACTCAGGTTTATAAATAGAAGTATGAGTAATTATATAGATGATTATTTGACTTAATTCACTAGCAAAAAGTGAATTAGCACAGGCTTGGCACTTTAACGATAAAAAGCCATGAATAAATTTTCTACAATCCATTCATTAGTGTGAACTGTAAACTATATCACTGTCTTTGTAAGACAGTCTTGAGGCATAGTTTTCTTTCATCAAATTCTTATACCTAAAATACTGACAGAATTTTAATTATTTTGGCATTTGCACGCCACTTTATTTTTATCCCAAGGATATAGGAAACTAATTTAAAATAGTTTGTTATTTTTCTTTTACCAACATAGCAATCCAGCGTGACTTTGCCTTCTCTGCCTTTCTTTCATGGTTGATAATTTTTAATGCTGAAAAACGATCAAGAAAGAAAAACATTGCTTCTGCCTTTCTTGCTTCCAGTTACTCCCACCTTTAACACACATAGACTCCCACCATTTGCCAAGGATGTCCTCTTCTGCTAGTTTTCATGGCTGAGTTATTTCTATCAAGGAGCTGAGAAACAGTACATACTGATACACAAGTAGTCCTAGCTAAAATGTTAACTCTAGAATAAGATGCATACAACAAAATCAGTATAAAAGCCAGTGAAATTACTGAAAGCTTTAACATACAGCTTGTGATGGTTGAAATCTCTTGAGACCCATAAAGTTTGTTAAACATGCTATTTGCTAGAAAACGATCTCAGCCACTGCCAGTAAATTGGGTTTCTTTTCCTATAGCTGTCAAATTTCCTCTATAATCTGATTATTCTTTTTAATACATAAATACAAAGGAATTTCAAAACATGTATCAGAGGAACTTAATCTCTTTTTCACATAGAAATCCATATATAAATATTCATAGCAGATTTACTTGTAATAGTCCTGTGATAGTTAAGTATGGTGCTAATTTGAATAAGAAAGATCTAGCAGACTAGTTTAGGATAGTTCTGGGATAGTGTGGATAACTGACTTACTGAAGAAGAGGACCCACCATGGATGTGAGTGACACTAACCAATAGGCTTCTAGCCTGGATGGAATAAAAAGGGAAAGAAGGAAGTCTCACTTCTGCTTCTTCGGAGGAGCTCCAGCCTTTGCCATCACTTTTCAGTGTTTGTCTGCAGGATGCTGGCACAGATTCTTCAGCCTTCCAACACAAACCCTTCGCTTCCCAATACAGACTCACACAGGACTCTTCAGTGTCAGCTCCAGGCTTTGACCTTTGGCTGGATCCTCAGGCTCTCCAGCATGCAGATGGCCCATTTGCATTCTTCTACCCCTCACTGCAGGCAGCCACTGTAAGCTGACCTTGTAAATCCTTTGTAAGTCATATGATATATATATGATAATTTATATCATACGATTTTATAACTCTAACTAATATAAGCTCAAAATTGAAAACCAAACGTCCTTCAGTTGTTAATTAATCTGTGGTGCATCCAGACCATGGACTCGTTCTCAGCAATAACAAAGAATAAAATCTTGATACATTACTGTTTAGATGACCCATAAAGAACCTATGGTGCTGAAAAAAGCCAGTCTTTAAAAAAAGAAAAACTGCATGACTCAGGAGTGTAACATCCACTGATTAATGCAATTACAGATGGGTGTGGTGGCACATGCCTTTAATCCTGGCACTGTGGAGGCTGAGGCAGGAAAATCACTGTAAGTTCAAGGCCAGCATGAAGTAGATAGTGAATTCAAGGCCAGCGTGAGCTACATAGTAAGGCCCTGTCTCAAAACAAACAAAAATTTTAGAGATAGAGAATATCTTAGTGGTCACAGGGATTAGGGATGGAGAAGAGGAGATAGGATGTTCTAATGGAATAACGTGGTGAGATCTTAAGGTGCTAGTACAGTGGAGTCCCTTGAATGTAAAGTGGTTATTCAATGCTACATATGTGACAAAACCACAGAGAGCTACACAAATACATCAACAAGTCTGTGCATAACTGGGAAAATCTCCTGAAATTCTGTGGGTTGTACCAATATGAATTCCTTGCTTTTGAGATTATGTATGATGACCTTGCAGAGGCTGAAGGACAGAGATAAGGCACCTCCCTGTATTCTCTTTGCAAGCCTTTATGAATCTATCTTACTTAAAAGTAAATGTAAGCTGCAGGTTTTGGTGCAGACTTATAATCCCACCACTCTGGGAAGTTGAGGCAGGAATTTTACAAATTTCAGCCCAGCCTGGGGAATTTAGCAAGACCCTGTCTCCAAAGTTTTTAAGAAAGGATTTTCTAAAGTGTTAAGGATGCAGCTCAGTAGTAACACCCTAGGTTTAGTTCTTAGAACCTTGCAAGAAAAACTAATGAACATAGACTACGTTCATGAGGTTTATCTGAGTTTAAGAGCACAAAATAATGAACTGAGTAGAGAATAAGGATCAAAATAAATGCTGTTTTGAAGAAAAGAGAGAGATAAAATAGAAAAAGATGTACAACTATCCCTAATAAATATAAAGTTGATGAAAGCCTAATTAGAGGAACAATTCATAAGATTGTGTTGTTGGGCATGGTGGCATATACCTGTAATCCCAGCACTTAGGAGGCTGAGGCAGGAGGATCGCTGCGAGTTCAAGGTCAGCCTGAGCTACAAAGTGAGTTCAAGATCACCCTGAACTGCATAGCAAGACCCTGTCTCAAAAAGACAAAAAAAGAAAAAAGAGTTTTCTTAAGTTTGAAATATACTTTTGTATAATTGGGACACTAAACCCAACTTTATACAGCAGTTGGGCAAATTAGAAGAGTATATATACACACACAAATATGTATTTCGATGTGCTTATCTGTGTGTCTCTGTGTGAGGGGAGAAAGAGAGAAAGAGGAAGACAGAAAGAGACTGAGCATTTAGTAAGAGTCTTGAATCTAAGAAGTATTAATTTTCTTCCAATAAACAAAAACAGACAAAAATAATCATGATTTATTTTCATCCTTTACTCCTGACTCCTTCACTCTAACTTCTCTTACTGTAGAGCTTTCCTTCTTGGTGAAAATATTTCCTCTGCCTTCAACAACTACGAAAGATTGCAAAGATTAAGCCTGAGACCAAGAACTGTTCTCGCTTGGTGCGCCTGCAAGTGTGCGCAAGTGTGATCACTGACCCACTGAGGCAAGGCTCTGCAAGCTCCCAGAATTATGGCACCCCACACAGGTCAGCCAAAGGGCTGGGCTGAAATGCTGTGGCCGTATAACAGAAATCCTGCTCTCAAGTTAACACATGAGCTCTTAACCTCTGACTCCTTCCCAAGACAAACCCAATTGCATTTCCCTAGGTGTGCACAATCCCCTTTAAGTTCCCTCCAAGCGAGAACAGTTCTTGGTCTCAGATTTAATCATTGCAATCCTTGATAGTTGTTGAAGGCAGAGGAAATATTTTCATCAAGAAGGAATTGTAATGACCTGGATGGATGGCAAGCAGAACACTGGAAAAGTGATGTCTTCAAGCATTGGATCCATCAGGTAATACATCCAAGAGGCTTGAATGGAAAAGTCAAGCAGGCCGAAGACCAGCCAAGGAGGAAATGATCCTAGAACCAGCTGACAGAAGAGGCAAATCCTCCAGCATGTGATCAGCTCTCACTGGCCTCAAGGGTAGGCAGGGTAGAAACTAGGTAGCAAACTCAGAGGCTTTCTCAACTCTAAAGGTGCCAATTAATTTACATTAAATCAGTGGCCAGACACCAAGAGGACAGTATAAGAAAGGTCAGACATGAGGACAGCCTGGAACACAAAGGGAAGGTCAGGTAGGTGTGGGGAGAAGGGGAACGGAGCCGAAGAAGGGAATCAGCAGACGCAAGTGGGACCTGAAACCCGTAAGTAGGAGCTCAAACACACTGCTGTGACAGCGCTGGGCTCTTGCTCAGGAACAGGAGCTCAAATATTGGGTGACTCAAGATGCTTTGCCCATATTTACAGCACCCACGATATGAATGGAGTTCCCAATCCATGTGCGCAGCTACAGGCCACAAAACCAGGCTGTTGGCTCCCACACCACTGCTCCGCTCACTAGGGAGCACATTCCCTTTTCGGTCATAAGAAAGATCAGAACTCCCACCCAGGCTGTGCCTTTTCTAGCCAACAAGTTCTGGCAGCTCTGTTCCCTGGTAGGACTTTCCCAAGAGTCTCTCTGCCACTGCGCCCTTTCCATCTGAAGCTGGTTACACAAACTGCTCTGAGTTACAAGCGGAGGTAACCAATATCACATTCTTCTCTCCCCTCTAGCCCCCCTCCTCCTGCTCCTCCCCTCCTGTCTCTCTTTCTAATATATCATCAATATTCTTCATTTTTTCATTTTCTGCAGCACCAGGGGTTGAACTAGGAACTTGCACTTGCCAGGCAGGTGCTCATGCCCCTGAGCTATATTGCCAGCCCCGTCACAAATATACTTTAGAAATCATGGTCAGAATAAACCAATCACCAAATAAAACGAAGTCTGCCTCCTCAGATAGAGTTTAAACTGAATTTTTTCCAGTTTCGCCTCTGCACTCCCACTTTTTTGTTTGCCAGACCCACATCATGTGCCAAGTCATCACCCATAGCAGAGCTGACTGCAGTTTACAGTTATAATAAACTACTCCAGTCTGCCATCTCATCTTACCCCAACAACAGTCGCTGCAGAAGGGACTTGTGTGCACTTCAGAACATCATAAACGTACTTGAGTCCTCCAAGAACAGCATTCAGCTGGGAGAAGAGAATTCTGGCTGAACCACTGATCTAATTATGTTAAAGCAATCTTCATCAACTGCAGGACATTCTGGAAATGATAAAACTACAGCACCAATAAAAAGTTCAGTGGTCGCCAGGGTGTGGAACAGAGGGAGGAATGAAAAGCCAGAGCACAGAGGGTTTTTCGGGCGGTGAAATTATACATGCAAGCCATTACGAATGTATCCAAACTTAAACAATGCATAAGGACAAACTATAATGGAAATGACAGATTTGGGGTCCTAATGATGGCTCATTTTAGGTTCATCAGCTGTAACAAACGTACAACTCTGGTGTGGGACGCTGATGGCTGTGCATCACGTAAGAGAGGCTGGGCATGTGGGTGAGGAGGAATAGAAGACATCTCTCTATTTTCCTATCACTTTTGCTATGAACTACTTAAAAAGTAAAGCTTAATGATGAAAACAAAACCTTCAGTCACTGATGAAAGCCAAACAAAAAAGATGTTGACATACAAAATCAATCGTGTATGGTGTTTATGTTTATGTGCATGTTTAAAAAGATACCAAACTACAGAGTTCTACAAAATGTTAAATGTACCATCCTGCTGAAATAGAAGAAATCAAATGTACCACAAGTGAAATGCTATTGCTTCAATTTTCTTTAAAAAAGCAAACAAACACATTCTCTTGGTCAAGAGACTAAAGGAAAGAATTGTTATCACCACAAATCATACACTGAGCCTCTATGGAAATAAGCCCCACTGCCAGGGTGTGCATTGTAAACTACTGCTGAAAGACTTTCAATTTTCTTCTCTGTGTTAGGCTAATGCAGTGCTTACCATTTCCTCAAATTCCTCACTTTGTTTTCTGAGCAGTGACAAATCTATTGTACTAAGTCTTACCCTGAAACCATATTAAATCTTCAAACACCAATTCCAAAAAAGACACAGGAGTCTTCTTAGGGCTCAGACTTAGCTGCCATTAGTTACTAAACTATGTCATATACAAGTGGAAACAAAAGTATATAGAGTCAATCTACGGAGTGGGAGAAAGTATTTGCATGGCACACGTCCAATAACGGATTAATATGTAGACTGTAAAAGGAGCTCAGGAAACTCAGTAGCAAGAAAACAAAATCCAATTTAAAAATGAGCAGAGACCTAACTAGACTTTTCTCCAAAAAAGACAAATGGTCAACAGACACATGAGCAAATGCTCAACAGTGGTAATCATTAAGGAGTTTTCCAAATAAGTCACAGTGAGATGCCATTTCACATGTCAGAATGAATATTACAAAAAGGAAAAAGAACTAGCATTATGGAGTAAGAGTGTGGAAAAATGGGTACCCCTATATACTGTTAATGAAAATGTAAATTAGTGTGGCCGTCATGAAAAACTATATATAGAAGTTTCACCAAAACAAGCAGTCTTATTACATGACCCAGCAATCCCACTTCTGAGTGTTCCCCAACAGATTTGAAATCAGTCTGTCAAAGAGGTATCTACATGCCCACCTGCATTACTCCTTCACAAGAGCCATGGTATAGAGGCAACCCTTCCACACTGCTTGGAAATGCAAAGAATTTCTCATCTCAAGTTTATCTCTGTGGTTCAAAATGATGCCCCACATCACTGCGTTTTAACAACTCTCTACAGACTTTATGGAAGCAAAATAAATCAAGCAACAATACACACAAAGCCACCTGGGATGTGCAACAAATTATAGAGGTTACGTATAGTGAGAAGTGAGAGAAAAGATGAGAAAAAGGAAAGACAGTCTGGTTGGGGCTGATAGTACAGTGTGTCATCAAAATCGAAGAACCAAGAATTTAAGAGTGGGTTCATCATACTCAAGGATATTCAACCAAACAGGTAACACAGCCTAGGTTTAAAAACTGCAAATTTCGTAAGAGGGATTTTCAAAGTAATGAACATTGATTACACGCACCAATACATCTGAAAGAGCTACAAAACACAGAGTTTAGTCACTGTCTCTGTGCATTTTAAAAGTTGTCCCTTAATACACATAATAATGAGCCTTCTTATGTCACCGCAGCATTACTTACCATAGCAAAAGGTTGGGAGCTGCCTGAATGCCTATCACTAGGAGAGCAGCACAACTAATAATAATTTGGCCACACAGTGAACTTTTTAAGAAGAGATAAACGTTTATGGGTGACCCAGAAAAATCTCTAAGATATGATTGAGCAGAAAAGCAAATCGCTGAAAGTGCTGGATAAGTGCTTAAAGTATTCTATAAAAACACAACCGTGCCCCAAACTGATGACATCTGCAGTCTCTCCAAGAGGGACCTGGGATGAGGATGACGAGGAGAAAGAGAGGGAGTCACACTTTAGCCTTCTTTGTAGTCGCTTTGTGTTTTATAGAGAAAGAACATGGACGTTTTACATAGAAAAAGATTTTTAAAAAGCAATGCATACTTTCGAATGTATTTTTCTCTAGTCAACATTTAATGTATTTGAACTCACCCCATTCATATTCATGTTCTCCTAAGAATAAAGCTTCCTTCAGTTTCTGTGAATACACAGATGCTCCTGGACTTAGGATAGAGTAACTGCCCAATTAACTACTGCAACTTAGGCTTAAATGTACCCAATACACCTAACCTTCCCAACATCTTAACTTTGCAACATGGTACGCTGTAGAATGTCAGATGTTCACTCGTGTGATCACATGGCAGCCTGGAAAATGGTTTGGTGTTGCTCTCCAGCTTCATGAGAATGTGTGGATATAGTGCATAACTGAAAACAAAGGGAGTTTTCCTTTAAATTGCATTACTTTAAAACATTCAGATGTCTGCAGATCTTCTCATGAAAAATGGAAAACATCTATATGCTTCTACCTATCTGTTAATGAGATTCAATGCAGTGTACTCCAAAATATGGTACCAGGGCATATTGAATATTTTAAACTGAAGGAATTTGACAGATAGTATCAATAGAAAGGACTTTCTGACCTTCTGCTGAAATAGGCAGTAAAACCTAGATAAGGCTTTCTGACCTTTCCTTAAAGCAGGTCATAAGCCCATGATGTGAGAGGGTTCCCTCCTACTCGAGGAAGAAAGGAAAATACTTGTTTACAAAGACATAGGGATGGAAGGAAGAATTTGCAAAATCAGAGCTGGCTAAATTTCCTTCACTTGATTACACTTAGCATATACTTCCTGTCATATTCTCCACAACTTTCCATTCTTCATGAAAATGAACATAAAAAACACTCAAGTTTGACCATTTGTTCATCTTCATTTTCTCACAAAGCCTCTTTTGTCACACATAAAACTTATAAATAAGTATGTATGCTCGTCTCATCTTAATCTGTCTTTTGACATAGGGTGTCTAGATAAGAATTCAGAAGGCTAGAAGTAAAAAAAAAAAAAAAATGTATTTTTTCTCCCTTATTCTGTATTGTGTATGAATGAGTCTTGGTAATACTGCAGAATAGAATGAAGAAATAAAGTAGAGGCTAAGCTTGATGCAAAATTGCAGCCATGATTCCTAGCCCTGCAGGGTCCTTTTGGCCAACTTCATAATACTCCCAAGAATTTATAATAATCCTGATTTAAAATTGAAAAAAATAAGTGCAAATTGTGGTAGATGCTGGTACCATTGAGTAGTATGGACACTCTACCACTGCATGAGAGGATAATACTCCTCCAGCCCACTGATACTGGATTGAATCATGAGATTTTCTATGTCCAAAAGAATGTGAATCATTCATGATATACACTATAATTAAGAAAAATATTTAAAGGTGACCAAGTAAAACCAAGTGTCCCCCTCCTTGAGTTCTTTGCCACAAGACACATATCCCATATAGTTTTTGAGCTATGTTACAACTCTATAAATTGTAGATACTACCAAATAATTCTTGTCTATAGACACGCAAATAAACTCTACCTGTTGGAGATTCAGTCAGCTCCCCTCTCTCACTGTAGAAAAGTTTGGCAAATACTTAACCTATAAATTTGGCAAGTTGGAGTATTTTAACTGGGTGCAACATCTTACCAATTCCATGGTAAATAATGAGTTCAATAAAATCTTTAATACATGTTCATTATATACCTGAATGAGACTATAAGTTTACCTTCTTCTGAAAATTACCCAAACAGTGTTTAATATGTGCTTGATAGTTTTACTATATATTTAATTCCTCTGATAACACCATCTTCTGTTTGTGAGAAAATAAGAGGCCCAGAGAGATTAAACAGCTTGCTTAAAGCCACACACACTGAGTAATAACATAGCTAACACCTTTCCCACACATTCTCAAGGGCAACTATTCTGAGAAAGGAGAGATTAGTGTGGAACTGGAATCCTGTGAAATCACAGGAATGTTAATGGTCAGTTGCTTTTTTTTATTGTATGAAGGAACTGAGGCATGAAGGAATGAAGATCTTGCCCATGTTACACAGCTAATTATGGGAAGGAAAGAGAACTCAGTATTTCTATACCCAACCTAGCTGGAGATCTTATGTTCAAGAAGGAATATAAATTGAACTGAACCTTATTGGAAAAATAAAATCAACAGACTGCCAGGACATGACAAACAGGCAAGGATACATTTGAATATACAGTGTCAGGAGTAGAAGCTGGTCCCTTTACAAGGATCCACAGATATTTACACATGAAAGAAGCATGAAACTCCTTGGTGGAGACAGAGCAAGGAGATCCTGAGCACAGATTAGAGACAGAAAGGGCCACAGCAGGAGAAATACCAATAGCCTGACTGACTGTTGAGCTGTGTCTCAGATCAGGATGTCACACCAAATTCAGGCTGTCTTGAACTTGTGGCACTAATCAATACACTAATTTGTGGCACTAACTAAGATCTACCCCAGACCTGGTAGATCAGAATATGCATTTTTTAACACCATCCCAGGTATTAGCCTTCAAATTTAAGATGTGCTGTTTGTATAGTTCCTGAGGGTAAGTTTACTTCCTGCAGAAAAGCATGGAAATAAACAAAGGCCTAGAATGTGAGCAGAGAGCTGAAGATGGGGAAAGACTAGTTCATGCACTGGAAAACAGTAGCTCCACTACCAACACAAGTCCAAGTTCTCTTGAGCTTGGGGCACTAACCAAGAACTCCTCACATCCTAAGAGCTTTTTCAGCTCTCTACCATCTGGGTACTTCCTGCTTCTCATAACCCCAAGGCAAGAATCAGGTTCACAGTGAACCTTATTTCTATTGAGGATGCGTCTCTGGAGAAGACCACTGACAGGAAACAGGAAGTTGTATTCCCAAAAGGGGCATGCAAGATAAAAGATGAATGCATAAGGAAAAGTGATCAGTCTAGAGAGTAAAGATCCACTCTCCCTAAAAGGAATCATGATTCCTAGTTCCTTATTGTAGAGATTCTACCATCCATGGTTCACACACTGGATGTTATGACATACACAAAGACATACACTCTACACACCAACATGAGGGCTCCCCTACTTAAAAATGACCAGGGACCAGGGACCAGGGACCAGGGACAGCATTATCATCCATTATTAATGCAGGGTCTCATGCCCCACCCCAGACCTAGTGGATCAGAATATGCATTTTAACACCACCCCAAGTATTCACCTTCAAATTTAAGAAGTGCTATTTGTAAAATTCCTGAGAGTAACACAGCAGAAAAGCATGGACTAAAAATAGGCTTAACATGTGAGCAGAGATGTTAAGATGCTAGATGTTAGCATGTGCAAAGGTGGGGAAAAAACAGCTCATGAATTGAAAAACATGAGCTCTATTAACAACACAACAAGTCAGAAGATGACTTCTCAAAACTCATCTTCAAATGAAATTGTCTGACTATGTCAACCCCACATACACACACAGATAAAGAGAACACTGAATCTACAGGCAAGGAGAAGAGAGAAGAGAGGACAACTCTCCGAGCATCCTAGCAAAGTGAAATGTCAGTTCCCAAAGCTATCCTAGGATGCAGGATGCTTTCTGGTGGCGAATCTGCTTTCTGTGACTCACCCACAGATGAATAGGCTTACAGAAAAGGGAGAAGTGAGCCATGAAATATAGTAAATTACAATTTAATCTTCCTCAGCCTGGAATCCACTCAACAGGTTTAATTAACTTACAGTCTGGAAGGCAGGGTGAAGAATGCATATAAGATACAATTCATGCAGCTGTGGGCATAATGAAATGTCCTTGTTCCAATCAACACACCAAAAAACAAAAACAAAAACAAAAAAACCCAAAAAAACAAAAATTTCTAAAAGGGCTGGGGATATAGCTCAGTGGAATAAGCGCTTGCCTAGCAAGCACAGGGTCCTGAGTTCGATCCCCAGTACCGCCAAAAACAACCAAACAAACAAAAAAAAACACACACTAGCAAAGAGGAAACACAAAAATGTGTTTTCCATTATTGCTGTTATTTATTGAGGATGCAGGTTTTTAAGGGCTCATGAAAACAAGAAGCAGTTCCCAAGAACACAGTCAGTTTCCCTGATTTTGTGTCTTTGACCTGTACCACTGAGACAGGTGAAGACAGAGGGCCCCGAGCCTTTACTGTGAAAATCTACCTGGTTCTCTTTTCTGTGAACTTCTTTTGAGTTGGCCCATAGACCTCAGAGAAGCATTCAAATGACTTCCTTCTAATTCAGGGTAGAGGAAACAGTCCATGGAAGGGCATGCAGAAAGCAGTGAGCTTGCCTTCCCTCTGTCCCTTTATAATCCACCCAGACTACAAACCTACTGATTGGCATCACCCACACAAGAGTGGGGTATCTATCTTTAGTAAGTCAAATCAGTCACACCCAGAACTATGCCAATCCAGTCAGTGGCCTAGTTCAGTTATAACATAACCCTAATCCAGAATCACACACCCATGATCTAGCCAGCTCCCAAAAGCCCCACCTACGAGTGCACGAGGCTTTGGGGGAACATCTAGACAGAAACCATAGCAAAACCAAAAGCCCAATGCAAGAATTAATTAATCAAAGAGTTAGTCATTCAAAGGAATAAATAAAATAGGCAAACCCTTGCTGAATCTAAACAGAGAGAGAGAGAAATAGAGAGATCCAAGTCTGTGCAATTACAAATGAGGAAGATAAAATCACAATGGATGCTGCTGAAATAAAAAAGATAATTAACAACTACTCCATAAACCTGTATGCCAATACATTGGAAGACTCAGAAGAAATGGATAGAGTCCCTACACATGAATTACAAAAAGTGAACCCAGATTTAAGACTGAGAATAATACAATAATAGTCAATGAAATTGAAGCAGTAATAAAAAACCCACCAAGAAAATCTTACGTTTGGAAGATTAACTATTGAATTCCACCAAAACTTCAGGGAAGTTGTGACATCAATAAACCTCAAATCTTTCAATGACGCTGAAAGTGAAAGAATGCTCATTCCTGGAAGTTACTATTACCCTGATTCCAAAAACACAGAAGAATCCAACCACAAAAGATCAATAGACCAATCTTTTTATTTTGTTTTGTTTTTGCGGTACTGGGGATCGAACTCAGGACCCTGCGCTTGCTAGGCAAGCGCTTATTCCACTGAGCTATATCCCCAGCCCCTAGACCAATCTTTTTAAAGAATATAGATGCAAAACTCCTCAGCAAGATATTGGAAGGCAGAATGCAAAATCATCAAAAAGATAATACATCATGACCAAGCAGGCTTTACTCAAACATAAGCAAATCAATAAATGTAATACATGGCATTAACAGAAGCAAGGACAAAACTCACATGGTCATATCAACTAATGCAGAAAAAGCCTCTGCAAAATCCTACATCTTCTCGTGTTAAACATGGGGAAAATAGGTACAAAAGGAACTTACCTCAATCTGAAAAAAGCTATTTATGACAAACCTACTGCCAACATCATATTAAATGGACAAAAACTAAAAGCTTTTCCTCTAAAGTCAGAAATAAGATAAGGATGTCCACTGTCACCATTCTTGTTCAATGAAGTATTTGAAATATTAGCAACAGCAATTAGCCAAGAAAAATAAGGATACATACAGGAAAGAAGTCAAATTATCTTTATTTCCAGATGATATGATCTATATAGAATACCCCCCAAAAATCACCAAAAGTATCCTAAAATTAATAACCAAATTTAGCAGTCCAGCAGGATACAAAGCCAACAGACAAAAATCAATACTGTTTCTGTATAACAATAATGAAATCACTGGGAAAGAAATTAGGAAATAAATAGCACCAAGAAAAATTGAATACCTAAGAATAACCTAGAAAGTTAAAGACCTCTACAACAAAAACTACAGTGCACTGAAAAAGGAAATTGGAGGGGATATCAGAAAATGGAAACATTCCCTGTCCCTGGGAAGGCAGCAACAATATAGACATAATGGCAATATTTCCGAAACTGATATACACATTTAACCCAATGACAGTATCAGTAGCATTCATTATGGACTGGAGAAAACAATCCTAAAATTCATAAGGAATCAGAAGAGACCCAGAATTGCAAAAGCAATCCTGCATAACAAGACCAAAGCAGGAGGCATAGTAATCCTGGATTTGAAGTTATATTACAAAACTAAAGTAAAAAAAAAAAAAACCAAGCATAATACTGTCATAAAAACAGACGCCAAAAAGTAAAATAAAATTGAAAAATAAACAGACATGTGGATCCATGGAACAGAAGAGAGGAAGCAGAAACAACCAAAGCACATTAAGCTATCTGATCATTGACAAAGAGGCTGAAAACACAGGCTAGCAGAAAGATGGCCTTTGTAAAAATGCTGCTGGGAAAACTAGTGATCCACATGCAGAAGACTGAATCTAAACATTTATCTTTTACTGTGTACTAAATGTTAAAACAGAAACACCCTGCTGGAAGAGAAAACACTTGAAGTCAAAGGCATAGGCAGGGACTTTTTGAACAGAGCCCCAGTTGCACAAAAAGTAGTATTGATCAACACATAGGAGCGTAGCAAAGTAAAAAGCTTCTTGCACACTTAAATAACAGCCAGTGGAGTGAAAGACAACATATAGAATGAGGAAAAATGTTGCCAGCCATTCCTCAGATAGAGAGCTGATATCTACAATATATTAAACTAAAAAAACTTACACCACCCAAAATAAAATATTCAATCTAAAATTGGGTAACTCAAATGAATGGATTTATAAAAGTACAGATGTCCAGTAAGTAAAATTAAATTAAAATACATAAAATTAAAATTAAATTTAAAAAGTGCTCCACATTGCTGGTGGCTAGGGAAATGTGAGTTAAACAACACTGAAAGTCCATCTTATCCCAGACAGAATGGCCATCGTCAAAAACATCATGTAATTATGAATGCTGTCAAGGCTGCAGAGAAAAAAACCTTTCCATATTGTTGGTGGGAATGTAAACTAGTATACCACTATGGAAATCAGTATAGAGATTCCTCAAAAACTAAAACTAGAAATTCTACTTGATCCATCTCTTTCCCTTTTAGGTATCTTACTGGAAGAATTAAAGACATCATATGACAATGATATCCACCCACACTTATAGCAGCAAAATTCATAGCAGCTAAATCTTGGAGGCAGCCTATGTGTCCATAAACAGATGAGTGGATAAGGAAATGGTATTTACACATAGTGGAGTACTACTCTGCCATAAAGAAAGATAAACTTGAATCATTTATAGGAAAATGAATGTACTTTGACCTTAGTGTTAGGGGAAATAAATCAGACACATAAGCTTAAGTATCACATGATTTCTCTCATATGAGAAAGCCAAATTACAAGAAGCACAATAAAAATATATAATAGGAAGTAGGGATATAGACCAATGAGAAGGAGATCAAGAGTTGGAGGATGAGGGAGAAAAGGGTAAGGAGATGAAAAAGAAATTAAGATGTATGCGTGTATACATACAAACCCTGAACAAGAAATGTAGACATTATTTAAAGCAAACATGTACTAACAAAAAATGCAAAACAAAGATGCTATATTTTGGTATAAATGTTTGTTGTAAGTGATTTGCAAAATGACAGGCTCCTAAACTAATTTTCCAGAAAATTTCCTGTTCCCGCTGGAGGAACAAGTATCATATAAGTCTTCCACCCTTAAGTGAACCGGAAAATGGAAAAGAAAATCCACATAATTGAGTCTTTGTCTCTGAAGACCCAGAAGCTTGAACTTACACAATAGGAATCCTGTACATACACTAATGTATGGTATATATTAATGGAGGGCAGCTCATGCCTCAGACAGCACTGGATACCAGCTGCTACTGAGGAGGAAGAAAAAGCAATTCACAATTACCTGATGGCCAACTTGTAATATCCAGCTGAACTGAATCAGTATGGTTCTGGGTGTGGAAGGCCCACCCGAGGATTGTTGCCGAGAGCACAAAAGGAGAATTAGAGGGGAAGATGGTGTGCTGTTGATGCTCTTGGAGAAGTTTGTCATGCTGGTTTTCCTGATATGAACTCAGCTGTTCTCATCATTGGAGGAGCTCAGGTCCTTGCTGTCACTGAGGATGGCTGTGGTTCTCTTCAGGGGAGCTCTGGTCCTTATCTTGAGCTTGGGTGTTGCCTTCTGCCTCCAATGCAGATCGTTCAGCCTGCTGGCACAGATACTTCATCCTACTGGCTCAGATTTTCTAGTTTCCACCACTGTCCTCTGGGCCTTCTCAGAGCAGATCCTTCATACAGTTTTGCATGAGACATTGTTGTGGGCTTTAGGCCTACAGTTGGACTCAATAACTTTATTTGTGAGGAAGAACATCATATTAACAGCTAATATTAAATATGTAGATGTGTTTTATGTACCTAGAACTTGACCATATCTTACACATACACTGTCTCATTTAACCCTTACAACAACCCTATGAATTAGATACTATTAACTTGCATACCCTGAGAATATTATTGCTTAACTAGCTAAAAAAGAAATTCACAAAGTTAAGAAAGTCTAAGAATTGGATTTAAAATTGGGTCTCTCAGACTCCAAAATCCAGGCTCTGAATGCCACTATTCCATTACTTTGTTTATGGATGCCTCATGTAATTATGCTGCTACAATGCCCCACAAATCCAACAGCAAAAGTAAGTCACTGATATCGAGGAAGAAGAATCATCTGCCCCCAAAGTATCCTTTACACATGATTCATTTTCTACACAAGAGATTAATTAAGGAAAATTTCTTTCTATTCAAAATAATGATGCTAAATGGGAAGCAATTTAAGCTTTACAATGGCTTCATCAGAAACTCATCTGTCAAATCCCAAAATCATGCTCCCAGAACACATTTCTCAATACAGCGAAATCAGCAGGAGAAAAAGCAGATGCAAAGCGAACAGGTCAAAGTATGAAGTGAGCATGACCTGATGAGCATGAACTTCTCTCTTACCAAGCAACGTGCTCACAGAACTCCATGACACCCATCACCACCATCAACACCTTCATCATCATTGACGCTGTGTCATTATCATGTATGTTCATTTCCCGAGATAACATTATGCTCTCAAAAGGAATGAGCCCTTGGTTTAACCATCCAAAGCCACAGTGAGTATTACCAAACGTTTCCTATCTTCCTTTTTTGATAATGAGTGAGCAGCAGTGACTTAAGAAAATTGGTACTGTTCCTATCCACACATTGCACTAGCAATTAGTAAAATTATCACAAAGTCATAGCACAATTATCAAAGGTATGGAATGATAGGTTTGCCATAATATCAAGAGGAGAATAATTCACTTCACAGTACATACTGTACACAACAGATTTTCTTCTTATACTCGTTAGCTGCTGTACTAATTGCATGCAACTTTATTTTGGCAGTACTGAAGATTAAACCCAAGGCCTTTGTGCTGAGTCACAACCTCAGGCCCTTCATTCGAGATTTATTTTGAGACCCAGTCTCTCTGATTTGCCTAGGCTGGACTCAAACTTGTGATCTTTCTGCCTCAGCATCCCAGAGTGCTGGAATTACAGACATGCAGTGCCATGCCTAATTTCTCTGAACCTCTTTATAATGATATCATGATAATACACATCTTAAGGATTAAGTATATGATCACAGAAAGGTCAAATCACAAGTTCTCCATTTGTACTTAAAGCAGAAGGCAATAAGACAATGAACTCTGTCCTGTAGCTGCAGAGTACTGCAATTCAGGCATTTGCAACCAAGAGCAAGTTGACAATAACTATGCACAATACTCAGCCCTGCCTGCAGAAGGGATACACTTGCTACTAGACTGGTATTAATTCCAAGGGATAATTTCGTTGCCTAAAAAATATTAAGTACAAATTCATTTCCAGTTATATTGTGGCTTGCTTTGTAGTTACTATTTTTTATTTTAAAGAGAAAAGAACAAAAACAAATTTATAAATGCATAGACATCAACAAAATGAGACAAAAATGATTTAAAAATACAGAATTTCAAACAAGGTAGTAGGAAATTAACAATGGATGTTAAATTACATATTGTTATCTTCAAATTGACTACTCAGATAACCAGATATAGGCATGTAAGATTGATCGAACAATTAAACATCAACTGTTTCTTTCAATAAGCCAATAGAAATTAGTAGCACAATTATCTTAGCTATCTTATGTACATACACATACAAAATTTTTCCTTTTCTTCTTTCTTTCTTTTCCCCCATGCCAGTTGTTCTTTCCTTTTGAGTAGTTTGTTTCCCTTTCACAATAACTATTGTACCTTTCAGATTTTATTTACTCTTTCAGGTTTTCACACTATGGAGACAATCAGATGTTTATATGTGTGACTCTGATTTATTTCACTTATGAGTATGGTCTCTACTTGTATCCATTTACTCAAAAGCCTTGAGTTTATCTTTTTTATAGCTGAGTAATACTCCATTCTATAAAAATACCACATTTTTGTATCCATGACCCAGTTGATGTTGATGGGCATTTGGGTTGTTTGCAAGATTTGGCTGTTACAAATTGTGCTGCTATAAACATGGGTGCCCATATGTTGCTGTGGTGTGATATTTTCAGTTCTTCTGGAAAAACACCCAAAAGAGAAATAGCTGGACTGAATAGGAATTTTAATCCTAGTTTACTGTGGAAATTGCCAGACTGATTTCCATAGTCATTGCACTAGTCTATACTCCCACCAACAGTAAAGAGTCCCTTTTCTCCACAGCCCCTCTAGCATTTGTTGTTGGTTGATTTCTTGATGATAGTCCTTTTTCTGGGGTGAGATAGAATCTCAGTGCTGTTTTAATTTGCATTTCTTGAATAATTAATGATGTTGAACATTTTTTCATGTATTTATTTGCCATTTGTATTTCTTTACCTGGTAAGTGTGTATTCATCTCAGATGCCCATTTTTGGACTGGGTCTATGAAATTGAGTGTCCTGATTTTTCTTAATTATATGTCTTAAATAGAAGTCCTTTATCCGAGGGACAGTTGGCTAAAATTTTTTCTCAATTTGTAGGTTTTCTTTTTACTCTGTTGGTGATTTATTTTGATGTGCAAAAACTTTTCAAAAAGATGAGATCCCAGTTGTTGATTCTTTGAAGTATTTCCCATGCAGTTTGGTTTTTGTTCATGAACTCTCTGCCTATCCCTATATTTTCAAGGTTTCTACCTACTTTCTTTCAGTAGATTTAGTGTTTCTGTTTTAATATTTAGATCTTTAATCCATTTTGACTTGAGTTTGGTACATGGTGATAGACATGGGTCAATTTTAGTCTTCAGCATGTGGTGAGCCAGTTTTTCAGCACCATTTATTAAAGAGGCTGTCTTCCTTCTAGTGAATATGTTTGGCCCCTTTGTCAAAGATAAGGTGGCTGAGTGTGTCTGTGGTTTTGGCTGCATCTTTGTGTCTGTTCCATTGATCCTCACGGCTGTTTTTTTTGCCAAAACCATGCTGATTTTACCACAGTAGCTTTTATGTATAATTTGAAGTCACGGATTGTAATGTTGCCTGCCTTGCCTTTGTTGCCCAGGATTGCTTTTGCTATTCTGGGTCTCTTCTGGTTCCACATGAAGTTTAGGACTGTTTTCTCTAGATCTATGAGGTATACTAAAGGTATTTCGATTGGGATTGCATTGAATCTGTATAAAAATTTTGGGAGTGTGGCCATTTTCACAATGTTAATTCTTTCTATCCATGAGCAAAGAATATCTTTCCATTTCTGAAATCCTCTTCAATCTTTTTTTGAGAGTACTGTAGTTTTCACTGTATAGATTTTTACATCTTTTGTTAGACTGATGGTATTTCAAATTTTGGATGCTATCGTGGAAGGTATGGTTTCACTAATTTCTCTCTCAGTGTGTTTGTTGCTTGGGTAGAGGAATGCTATTGATTGTTGAGTGTTGACTTTAGATCCAGTAATGCTACTGTATTTGGTTATTAATTCTAGAAGTCTTTTGGTGGAGTTTTTGGGGTCTTCCATGTAAAGTATCATGTCATCTGTGAATAATGCTAATTTCACTTCTTCTTTTCCTATCCTTATTATTTTATTTCTCTCTTGTGTTTAATTGCTCGGGCTAATGTTTCCAGAACTATGCTGAATAGGAGTGGTGACAGTGGACATCCTTGTCTTGTTCCTGATTTTAATGTGAAAGATTTCAGGCTGTGTCCATTTAGTATGATGTTGGCTGTTGGTTTATCATAGATGGCCTCGGTCAGTTTGAGGTAAAGAGCATCTATTCCAATTTTCTGTAGGGTTTTCTTTTTATCATGAATGTGTGTTGGACTTTGTCAAAAGCTTTTTCTGCATCTATTGACATGATCATGTGGTTTTTGGTTTTGGCCCTATTAATATAGTGTATTACATTTATGGATTTGTGTATATTGAACCACCCCTACATTCCTTGGATCAATCCGACTTGGTCATGGTGTATAATCTTCTTGATGATTTACTGCATTCTGTTTGCTAATATTTTATTGAGGATTTTTGCATCTATGTTCATTGGTGAGATTGGCCTGTAGTTCTCTTCACTGGTGGGGTCTTTCTCTGGTTTTGGTATCAGTATAATACTTAACTACAAAAATGAGTTAGGGAGAATTGCTTCCCTTTCAATTTCATTGAGAATTTGAGGAGTATTGCCATTAAATCTTCTCTAAATTTCTTGTAGAATTCAGCTGGCTGTGAGTCCATTAGGACCTGGGCTTTTCTTTGTTGGTAAGTTTTTTGTCATATTTTCAATTTCATTAACTGGTACTGAGTTATTCAGAGTTTTTATATCTTCTTGATTCAGCTTTGGTAATTCATACATATCTAGGCATCTGTCCATTTCTTCTGTGTTTGCCATCCTGTGAGAGTAAAGATTTTCAAAGTAGGTACTGATGATCTTCTGAATTTCTATAGGATCTGTAGTGATTTCACCCTTTTCATTCCTTAGTGCATGAATTTGAGTTTTTTCTTTCCTTTTTTTTTAGAAGGTCAGCTAGGGTTTTACCAATTTTATTTATTCTTTCAAAGAAACAATTCTTTGATTCATTAATTGTTTGTATTGTTTTCTTCATCTCAATTGTATTAATTTCTGCCTTGATCTTTATAATTTCTTCCCTTCTTTGGGCTTTAGGTTTGACTTTCTCTTCTTTAACTTTAAGGTGCAGCATTAGAGTATTTATTTGTTCTCATTTGGTTTTCCTGATGTGTGAGTTCACCACTATAAATTTCTGAGGACTGCTTTCATTGTATCCCACAGATTCCGGGAAGTTGTATTTAATTTTCATTTGATTTTAAGTATCGTTTAATTTCTTCTTTAATTTCATTTGTGACCCACTGGTTGTTTTGGAGGCTGTTATTTAATGTCTATGTGTTTATGGAGGTTTTGTGCATCCTTTTGTTATATAATTTCCAACTTCATTGCACTATAGTGTGATAATATGCATGGGATAATTTCACTTCCTTTGCATTTACTTAAGCATGTTCTATGGGCTGGTTTGTGGCCTATTTTAAAGAAGGTCCAGTGTGCAGTTGAGAAGAATGTGTTGGGTTGAACACTGTAAAGGTCTACTAAGTCCATGTGTTCACAAGTTTGGTTCGGTTCTCTTATTTCTTTGCTGATTTTTTTGTCCAGTAGACCTATCTCATCGTGTCAATGGGGTGTTTAGATCCCCTATTACAATTGTGTTATTAGTTATTTGATTTTTCATGTCTATTAAGATTTGTCTTATATAGTTGGGTACTCCCATATTTGGTGCAAACATGTTTATGATTGTTATCTCTTCCTCTTGCAGTTTTCCCCTAACAAGTACACACTGACCTTCTTTATCTCTTTTGATTGTACTCAGTTTGAAGTTTACATTGTCTGCAAACAGAATAGTTATCCCTGCTTTTTTCTGGGTTCCTGTCAGATAGAGAATTATTTTCCAGCCTTTGACTTTCAGTCTATGAATTTCCTTCTGAGTTAAATGTGTTTATTGTATACAGTATATATTGTTGGATTTTGTTTTGCAATCCACTCTGCCAGTCTGTTTCTTTTGATTGCTGAATTGAGGCCCCTTACATTAATGGTTATAACTGATATGTATTGCCTTATCTTTGTCATGTTATTTTCCTACTTTTTGTAATTACTAATTTTCTGATAATTTCATCTCTGCACCTCCACATGTAAATGATGAAACTTCATTTCTGAGTAAATCTGTTTTGCTTTATTGCCTCCTCAGGCAATAATTTACAATAATACTAGTCTTTCTGTTAAGATCTGTAACTATGCATTTTTTTTCTAGGACTAGTAGAACACAACAGCATATGGTATTTATGGTTTCAAATTTGCTTCAGGTTAGAGTGCATGTATTCACTTAAACCAACACTATCCCACCAAAGAATTTGAAAAATCTCCTTCAATGCACAATTAAAACACTTAAACTTTTTGCGAAATTTAAACACATCTGGTACACCTGTAAATTTCAATATATCAGGTATAAAAACTATGAAACATAATCCATAAATGTGATACACAATGAATCATGAATCAAAATAATAAAAGTAATAACAACTAACATATTCTTTATACTTAATGCCAGAAAGTACATTTAATCTCAATTATCTTTATCTCATTCAATGTTTTGGGGTGTTTTGTTTTGTTTTGCCTGAGATAGGGTCTTGCCATATTGCCCAGACTGCCTCAAATTTTGAGGTCCAAACAATCCTCCCATCTCAGCCTGCTGAATAACACAGACCATAGGCAAGCACTACTATGTTCCACTATTACTCAATTTCTAAAGACGAAAATGAAGCTTACAGCAAAGTTCTCCACTTCACTGACATTTTGGATAATTCTTTGTTGTAGTGCTAGTGATCTGTTCAGCATAAGATCTACAGCAGCATCAGGGTCTCTATTCACGAGATACCTATAGTAAGGTCCACCCCTAAAAGTGACAACCAAAAATATCTCTGGATATGGCCAAACATCTTTGAGCAATTTCACTCTTAGTTGAAAACCACCAGCTTAGAAAAATTAAGTACTTTACTAAAAACTACACAGTTAGAAAACAGTGGATTAGAAATCAAACATTCTGACTATGGAATGAATGTCCTCAACCAGTGAAATACAGTACTATTTACTTATGATAGTTTAAACATAAATTTTCCCTCAGATAACCTGTTGATGCCTTCCTGCACAAAGACCTCTGGGGTCATACAAGGCTAGCCCCTGCTAAGCTTTCTTCTCCTAATAAACACATGTCCCCATGGCTGTCGTGCTGTGTAGCGTGCACCCTGCCCCACCTACCTCAACTTTCTTTCAGTCTATCCCATCTGCCCAAAAACACAGTCTCCCATCATTTGTGAAGGCTGACTCCACCCTTCAGTATGTAAGACACAGTCCCTACCCTCTCAGAGTCCCTAAAGCACAATGTCTATCTGCTTCCTACACAATTATTTATTTTTCCCTGCTAGGATTTTTTTTTTTTTTAAAGAGAGTAGTAAATGAGACACATACAAACAGAAAATAGAACAATAGCAGCATACCGGTATGACAAACATAAACAAGCCAAAGCAAGAACATTTAAAGTGATATGGAGTTTCAAGACAAAATAATACGAATTAACAGTGGTTGTTATATTACATATCACTATCCTGAACTACGTTGCTCAGATTACTTCCTGCACAATCTTTTACATGACCCTAGACTTCCAACCTGTACCATCCCAAAGCACAAGCCCTCTCTGCACAGGGACCTTGGAACTCTGATCTCCTCTCCAAGGGAGGGTCAAGCCTTTAGTGACTAAGCACTTTCCATGTATCAAAGATTTCCTTTATGATTTACATATATAATTTACTCTTGGTAAACAAAAACCCTAGGATGCAAATATGAGTTTGCATTTGACCAAGAAGAAACTGATTCCTGTTGGTAAAGAACTCCTATTCCCAAATAATACACAGCCCTCCAGCCAGGACTCAGATTCTAACCCAAATTTACCCCAACCCTTCTCATTTCACTATCAACACGCCTCTAGTAAACCATGTTCTCAGCTTACTGTACCCCCTCAAGCTTCCTTAGAAATTCTTCATTCTGACTCCCTCTGCCGGACATCCCAAAGTGATAGGAATAAAAAAGTTGAGGTACTAGCTGTCAGAACACAAAGGGAAAAATTCAGATACTGACTTCATGAACTTTGAAAATCAGATGTCAGAAACACAGAACAAATTTTCTTTTATCTGATTCAATTTTTTATTTACTTTTATATACAAAGCTGTGTATTCATGTATGACTGATCACATTAGTTTCAAAGTACTATAATCTATTAAGCATGAAAATAGATGATTTTGGAAAAAAGAACCTGGTGGTGAAGGTGAGGATTTTCCCCCTTCAATTACATTACTTAATTATGAATTTTAAAAATCTTCATTACATTTTCCCAAAAGCATCAATCTTCAGGTCAAATACAAAACTTTCAACCGTGAAATGCCCCCCTGAGAAAAGAACACTCAGCAAAGTGAGCAAATGTATCACTAAAGGTGTATCTTTCTGATCTTTTCACTTTTTAAGCTGCTTCATTTGGGGAAGGAGAAAAACATAGAGGGATTCCAAAGCTGTAACAAGTTATAAAGCCACCATGACAGAAAGAACTCAGGACACTGGAGATTCCTGGAAAACATGCCTTTAAACAAGGACTGAAACACTTCTCTGTGCTGAATATAAATCAACTTACTTTTTTCCCTAAGTCCCTCGCCTTCAAAACAGGATCCCTGTGAAGGCTAAGTAAGACACGTTATGTGACATAGCTAGATACGGTAAGTTAAATCAGTATGATATATTTTGGCAAAGTGTATGCTTTGACAAATATTCTTTTAATGTTCCTCTCATGACTAGTTCTGAATTGGTGAGATTAAAAGTATTCTAAGCTAAGAATATGCTGGCTACTCACCAAAGGACCATCATTATGGGGCAATAACATTACCTGCCCAGGGGCTCCATCTTAGGTGCCAATTATGGGAGAAACACCAGTGATTATTGTCACAGAATATCATTTTTGAGCCAAAAGGAACTATGTTGCTCCAAATGTTCAGTCTCTTTACAGGTGAGGACAATGAGAGAAACCCATGGCCTCCAATATGCTAGGCCTGAGCTCCACCCCTGAGCTACGTCTCTAGCCCCTAGACCGGATTCTTAATCTTTCAGCTACACCAATAGTTTTAAACCAGAACTAAATTTGACCTCCCGGGAACATTTGTGGTTGCCACAGGGAAAGCATGTGAGAGCAACACCTGACATACATGGAATAGGGGCCAGGGGTGCTGCCCAATATCTTCTGATGCACAGGCTAACCGCACAGTGAAAATGTGAGTGGGATCAAATTTAAGAACACTAAAATATATATATATATATATATATATATATATATATATATATGATAGTCAACCCAGTGTCTCTAAGGACCCTGAAGTCTGTTTCTTAAGCTACTGCTGTTGAGCATTGCATTGGGTTCCAACGTGGAGGCCCTCAACCACTGTTAAATCAACTTAGTGAAATCTGTCTCTGTAGTAATGAGGGCCACTGAGAAATACACAGATCGAGAGTCTTGCCTCCTTGCACAACTTAAAGGCCTGGCCATAATTTTTGAAGCACAGTGATTTTTCCTGTGAAAGTGCTATTGATAGTTTCAAAGGCACACTTAGGTCTTATTAGGCAGTCTAAAACAATGATTCTCAGAAGCATTTTAGCAAAATACTGCAGAACAGAAAAAGGATGCCCAAGCACACAGTTATACTCCTCAAACAAATACACTTGATGCTGCACTGAATACCTCCAGGTTTGATGACTGAATGAGGAAAAATAGGTTTGAAGCACTGATGTAGAGCAAAAATATTCTCAAGAGTTTCTACTTAAAGCTAAAGTTCCATGGAGGAACTGAAATAGAAAAGCAGAGTCAATGATCCAAGCATTTACGCACTCTCTGGTTCCTCCCATGCATGCTGTTTTCTTGTTGACCTCACAGGCTTCCACACTGGCCAGTGTGAGGCCCATATGACAGTCTGCAGTACTATTCAGTGAACTGCAAAACCATTTGTAAGCGTAAGTCTTTTATCAACCTTGCTTATTCATCCCCAGTTCCACGTGGTAACTCAGACTTTAGTTTGAAACCATGGTAGAAATATATGTAGGAAGTCAGTCCCATTCATTCATAATCCAGCCCACATTTAATAAACAACTGTAACATCTAAAGCATCAAGCTTTGGAGAAGTACATTCTTTGCTCCAAAATCCCACAATGGTTCCAAGAAGAATAACACATGCTATTTCTGGTAAATGGAATGGGAACAGGAAGAACTGAGAGAGCGATATATTCTCATTCTCTCTCTTCTCTCTCTCTCGCTCTCTCGCTCTCGCTCTCGCTTTCACTCTATCCCTCCCCCAATCTTACGTGCACATGGGTATGCACAAACACTGAAAAATGACTAAGATCTAACTAAAACAGTGAAGGGACCAAAGACAAATCACAACATGACTTTAAAAATCAGAAGCCCCTTACAAACCTGTAAGTGATAAGAGTTTAGCTTAAAATATTTTCTTGACCTCTAATCTTCCACAATGTATACTAAAATTTGTGGTTATTATTATTCATCATTATTATTATTAGCATTAGTAGCATGCAGTAGCAGTAATTTGTAATACCCAAACTAAGTAAATAAAATCTGCTATTTAGTAAACACTAAATTCAAGGCAATAATCATCATGAATAAAATGTAGAGTGTGGTGAATGTCACAGAGCATGGAGGTAAAAACAGCCAGTTCTTGAATGTCTTTTACCACGCATCTGGCCACTCATCAACAATTTACTTGCACAGAGCAACCTTAAAATGTTTGGAATCATCTTCATTTAATATATGAGGAAATGCAGATATCTGTTCCCAATGGGACCGCTAGCAATTAGGGAGCTAGAATTTGACACAAAACAAAATGATCTTTTTAATGTCCCCCCACATGTTCATCCATTGCCTGATACCTGGGTAGACCACATACGATGATGAAGGTGGTGATGCTGAGGATGAAGGAAAACATAGTGGAAGGCAAGAAGTTTGAGGGCTTTATGATGATTCATATATTTACCATAAAGATATATGCTAAACATAAAAAGAACTGAGAGAGTGATATCTCTTTTACATAGAAAGATCTAAGAAGACTCCATTGGGGAAGTGGCATTTGAAATGTTCTTCAAGAAAAGATCACCAAACTCAGGTCAAAATGGATCACAGATCTCAACATTAAAACAGAAACTCTAAATCTATTGGAAGAGAAAGTAGGTAAAAATCTTGAAGACATAGGAGTAGGCAGAGAGTTCATGAACAAAAATGAAACTGCAAGGGAAACACTTCAAAGAATCAATAATTGGGACCTCATTCGACTGAAAAGCTTTTGTACATCTAAAGAAATCACCAGCAAAGTAAAAAGAAAACCCACCAATTGGGAAAAAATCCTAGCTGGCTGTCCCTCAGACAAAGGACTGCTATCTAGAACATACAAAGAATTAAAAAACATGTATCGGTCCAAATTCAAAGACCCAATCCAGAAATGGGCATCTGAGATGAATACACACTTCTCAAAGAAATACAAATGGCAAATAAATATATGAGAAAATGTTCCACATCCTTAGTCATTCGAGAAATGCAAATAAAAACAACATCGAGATTTCATCTCACCCCAGTAAGACTGGCCAGTATGAAAAAGTCATCCAACAACAAATGCTGGCGAGGCTGTGGAGAAATAGGGACTCTATTACACTGCTGGTGGGAATGCAGACTGGTGCAACCACTGTGGAGAGCCGTTTGGAGATTTCTCAGCAAACTAGGTCTAGAGGTTCCATTCAAACCAGCTATTCCCCTTCTGGGTATTTTCCCAGAAGATCTGAAAACATCATATCACTCTGATATATGTG